>BGPR01005817.1:0-12246 GCA_013235015.1 Araneus ventricosus
CTGTTATGCGCCCCCCCGTTTCAGTTATATATTACTGCCATTCGAAACTTAGTGACGCTGCACAATCCTGTCTGAAAGCTATGAAATTCTTCGATATTTTGCAACAAATATACAACTTCTTTGGTAATACTTTAACAGAGACTCTTTTAGTATAGTTGGCGTGGCCAAAGATATGATGATGGAGACAATAAGAAGAGAAAAAATTCAGGTGTCCAAATTAGAGTTCTAAAATCAACATTCCGGCATTTTATGTCCTATTTACTACCCATTCCTGAAACTTAAGGACGCTGCACAATCCTGTCTGAAAGCTGTAGAATTTTTCGGTATTTTACAGCAAATATTTCAACTTCTTTGGTAATTCTGTAACAGAGACTCTTTTAGTATAACTGGCGTGGCCAAAGATATGATGATGGAGACAATAAGAAGAGAAAAAATTCAGGTGTCCAAATTAGAATTCTGAAAATCAGCATTCAGGCATTTTATGTCCCATTTACTACCCATTCCCGAAACTTAGTGACGCTGCGCAATCCTGTCTGAAAGCTATGAAATTCTTCGATATTTTGCAACAAATATAAAACTTCTTTGGTAATACTTTAACAGACACTCGTTTAGTATAGCTGGTGTGGTCCAAGATATATAATGGAGACAATTAGAAGAGAAAAAATCCAAGTGTCCAAATTAGAATTCTGAAAATCAGCATTCAGGCGTTTTATGTTCCATGTACTACCCATTCCTTAAACTTATTGACGCTGCGCAATCCTGTCTGGAAGCTGTGGATTTTTCAGTAGTTGACAAAAAATATGCAACTGCTTTGCATCATGAACACATCTTTGGACAATCTTGAAGAAACATGTGTCCAGTCAAACGGTCAAACCACTTAAATCAAACGTTGTGGGAAAGTCGCTTGGATACTGTTATTCCAATTAGATATTAAATTTTGAAAAAAATATGAAACTCTGCTAGAGTTATAGATAGATGCAAGAAATGATAAACTGTATCCAAACTCAAACCAAGACCCTTGCTTTTAGTTTGGGAAAGAACGTCGAAAGTTAAAAATTTGTTGCTAGTCTTGTGATTTGGCACTCACAAGGGGAACACCAGGTACATGCGTCACCAATTTTTTTCAAATTTCGTTCTTTTATAGTAGTACCATAAGACAATACAACATGCAAGCCACAAGTTCTACAACTAGGTAATTTTCGAAAAAATCGATCTAAAACTTTAGCGGATAGAGTATAAAACAGTTCGCTGCATGTTTAGACTGAGATGGCGGATGAGATGAGGTTCTGGGTACCTGCACACTTAAAGTCATCCCCCAAATGTACTCCAATTTGCCAAACCGTGCGACGTTTATTTTCACAGACAGGTTTAAAATTTTATAAAGCGACTCCAGTATTGTTCATACCTGATTGAAAACGAACGAGAAAATGCATCTCTTGAAGATGCAATGAAAATACATTCCATCTTGCATCACCAATGAACGGCACCGATATTTGCAAAAATTTTGCTTTACGTGTGGTTCGCATGCAAATTGAGCGTCAAAAAATAACTTTTCCATAATGTAAACAATGTTTGCTTTTCAGCTGCAGACCTACACTTACCTTGTGCTTGCGAACAAATTGGGTTTATTCGGTGCAGTAGATGCCGTTTGAATTTATTTTTGTGTCTGTATGACAAATATCGTACGGCAACTTGGCCTGTTTAATGAGGCTTTGAAAACAGTATGTCATGAATATTATTGTATACCAGTATGTAATTTCTAATTGTCATGCATTTTATTATTAAGTGTATTAATTATTATTCATATAATGTGATGAATAAAATTATAATAAAAAATAAATTTTTATCTTACAAAAAATTAGCAGAATTACTAAACGCTGTTGAATGTTCAATAAACATCCATGTCTATAAAGAAATTATTCGTTATAAAATAGTTAAATGTTAGGAAAAAAAGTTCAGTGTGGGACTCGATCCGGAGATACAACAATTATGAAGCTCTGACGCTAACCACTCAACCACCGTTAAACTTGCAGCTAACTGGTTGAAATTCTATTCGCTATAGTTTTCTATCGATTTTCTCGAAAATTACTCAGTTGTAGAACTTGTGGCTTGCATGTTGTATTGTCCTAAGGCACTTCTACAAATATACACAATTTGAAAAAAAATCCGTAACCGATGTACTTAGTGTTCCCCTTGTCAGTTGTCTTCAGAGTCATTGTCATAAGTAAGATGTTACAGAGTGAAATTATAAATGTGTCAAGTGCAGTAGAAATGATTGACTAAACAAGACAGGCTATGGTAGAAATGAGATTAGACAAGAGGTTTCAACAGACTGTGGTTGATGCATATGATCTCTGTGACAGTATTCAGATTGATGCAAAATGTTCTCAAGAACCAGAAGTTCGATCACTGAAAGAAAAGAAGTAATATGATTATGAATCTCAAGGCGAAACTCCTCCAAAGAAGATTCAAGTAAAGCTTCTATTTTTTTATTCTAGACGTCGCAACCAATTCTTTGCCGAAACACTTTGAGCAACTAAACGCTGATATTGGTTTGGGATGACTCGCAAATGAGTCAAAAGAACTATGCTATGTGGGATTAGTATAATATTTTTACACTCTTATTATTACCCACCTTTTTAATACTCTCTGGAACATTTGGCCGAAGTGGAAGAAAATCCTAGAAAAGAGTACATTGCATTTTGCACTAAAAAAGGAGACAAAAGATTCGAGTTCTTGACTAATTAAACTTTTATTTATAAAATTTAAAAAATATATTGCCAACTTTAACAATGAACTATTCTTGGTTATGTGGAACAATACAAGAAAATAAGAAACAAGATTTTGTTGATGCACAGGTCCATCAGATAACTTCTAATAAAACAAATTTACATACAAATTATACCATTGTTAAAATTGCAGTCTTTCTAAAAATGAAATATAAGCGCTACCAAAAAATCAAAGAAACTTTCATAAAAAAATTCTCAATCAAAATAATAGAGTTTAAAAAGAAACAAATCACAATAACATTATATATTTTTAAAAAAATAACTCCCGTGAGCTCTAGTGATTAGGATCGGCTACCTAGCTTACAATTCCATCCTTTTCACGATAGGGAAAGATCGAAATTCAAATAATTAGGCCTAGGCATTCGCTGAACATTCACGATTGTTACTGAACAATGTTCGTGAATTCTTTAACTTTCTAAAGCAATTAGTCACAGTTTCCTCATACAGATCTATCACGAAATTTAATTCGTCTTCTTCGAGAATACTGAGGAAATTTGGAGAAAAATCAACAATGCTTACGGGTAATTACTTCATTCTTCTATATATATATACACGCAACAGTTATTCTGAAGAAATTTGAAGAAAAATCAACAATACCTACGAGTAATTAACTCATTCTTCTATATATACACGTAACAGTTATTCGTCTAACTTTCTTCACTATTAGCTGCTGTTTGAAAAAAACCATCATTGCTCAGTCATCCTTGTCTCAGTATATAAGAAATGAATTTCATAGGTTGTTTCATCTAAAGCAGTTGCTGTAGCTTCTTTCTCGAATCAGCGGTACGTCTGCGAGGACGAGAGCCGAATATAAGAATACCGGCACCCCGGACACCACAGACGCACCACCTTTATTTACAGTGACAGACAAGCGAAATAGAACTGACACAAAAGAAAATCTCCCAGTCAGGGGATGCCTGGATCTGAGTACACCAAAAAGCTTCCGCCGTTTAAATGGCGAACATATAGTCCGGCTCAAAAAAACGATTTAAAACTGATTAAACACCGAACCATTAAACAAATTGCATAAGAAGTTAAGGTAATTAACGATTCAGCTAATCATTATAAGAAGGGAATAATTAATTGAGAAATTTAAAAAAACTTTAAAAAAATCTGTTGAAATGTTAAGAGTCGCCGCAAGACATGAAAGAAACTTTAGTGGCGAAAATATTAATGATTTAAATAGCACTGGTAAAACCGAAGAGGATTTTATTGCTAAATTGCAATCCAACAGATGCAAATGAAAAATTTGGTTTTATTTAATCCTTTATCTATCGACGGTACTTTAAAGTATCGCTTTAATCGCATATCTTCACAATATGGCCGTTTTTCCTCACAGTATTCACAAGAACACGGAGAATGGAGTTCCAATAACAAACAGTAAATGGCTGCTGAAGGCAGAAATTAAAATATTTTTAATTAAATTAATTAAGTAATTTTAATTAATTAAAAAGAGTTTTATTATTCCCAGGGTTATTCTACATCTAAAATTATCTAATGATTAAAAATCAAAATTAAAAAAAATTCTAATGAGTCATTCGGTAAATAAAGGGTTAACATCAAAAAAGCGAAACAGGATGAACTTTTAGGCATATGCAAAGACCTTTATTTGACCTTGAGTGACGGCTATCCTGATGTTGTAGGAGGTTTCCAACTTCAGCAATATTAGTTATGTTAAAAAACTTACTAATCTAACTTACTTGAATCTGAAGAAGTTTGCTGAAATTTTTTTTTAATTTTTCAGTGGCGCTGAGGACTTTTCTGACTCTGTCATTAACTGTTGCTGCTGGCTAGAGGTTTTTCTGAACTGAAACTTATCAAACGAATCTGCTATCCACCATGTCCCAGGAACGAACAGTTGGCTTGGCAATCATGTCAATTGAACTGGACCTTTTGCAGAACATTGAAATTGAGGAGTTAATGAAAGATTTTATAGTAAAAAGGCAAGAAAAGTGTTTTGAACTGAACTTCTAATACCATGGTAAAATAAAGTCACATATTTTAAAAATATATCCTTTGAATATATTATTTTAGTCTCAATAAGAATAGTTGGCTTAGCAACCATGTCAATTGAACGGGACCTGTTGAAGAACATCGAAATTGAGGAGTTAATGAAATATTTTACAGATAAGAAGGAAAGTGTTTTGAACTGAATTTCTAATACCGTGTTAAAATAAAGTCACGTGTTTTAAAAATAAATCTGTTGAACATATTATTTTAGCCTCATTAAGACCACTATATAATCTTAAATATAGCTGGAGTTTAAAAATTTTCACCATAATAATAAGTCGTACTTAAAGGTAAAACACTCACATTTCTAAGTAAAAGTTTGTTTGGCATTTATAATTTAGACTTAATAGAATTTTGCGGGCTCGCGTCTTAACGGCCATTTTTGTTTGGCACGGAATATCTGGCCCATAGACATAATATTTAATTCTCCTCACAAACCACTCTGAGTGGCCACATTGGCCGCTCGTTAACTTCAATAAAATACAGTAGAACCTCGGGAATCCTAACCCCAGGAATCCGAAATTTCGGATAAACCGAACATCTATTTTTAATTTTCTGAAAACATTTTTTTCAAATGAAGGAAAATAACAGTTAGGAATCAGAAACAAAGCTAATGTCTATCTCTATTTTTAAAGAAACCTTTGAATGGGTATTTAAGAGTGAATGCAGCACCTTAATTAGTAGAAACAAAATAAGTTATCCTAATTTTGACGATGTGAATCTAGCCTCTTATAGTTATTAAATAGCAAGTATTCACTTGAGGAAATAAAATTCTGTAACTTTTTTAAACCCTTATGTTTTCTTGTTTCCGCCATTAACAGCATTGATTTCGCGTACCCCAAATGGTCCTTCGCGTATCCCCAGGGCTACGCGTACCACGGAACCTCTGTGCTAGATCAATGAAATTTGAGATGTGTGGTCTTAACATCAAATTGATGGATTTTTATCAAATTTTGGAAGAAATCTGTCTACGGAAAGTCTCTCTGACCATTTGTGAATATGTGAACAAAATCGAAAGAAGCTAGATAGATGAAATTTATCATACTTTTATACATTTTTATTATTATAATTGTAGATCTGCATCAAATTTTGACCAAATCTGTCAAAAGGTTGACTGACTGTTAATCTGTCTGTTGCGGTGTATGTGAACGCCACAAAAACGCTGCAAATTACACAACTGAATTTTAGTATGTGATCTGTACTCCATAAATTCTAGATCTATATCAAATTTTAGACAAAATCTGTCAAAGAGAATTCACCCTCTCTGTCCGTCCGTGTGCATTTGGAAACAATAACTCAGAATCGAAACCAGATAGATGAATGAAATGCAGTACTGTCCTACCGCCAGGAGGAAAACCCTGGAGAGTTTTTGCCGCAAGTAGACGAGTCCGAAGAAAGGAGATAAACGGGTATAAAAAAAACCCCAACATTTGGTGAACTAAGCGCACTTAGGAAGGCGAGAATTCGTTTTCGATCGTAGTACAAAGCGAAACGAGACTTCCGTCAGCTCTATCTGCGCCAAATGAAAGAAAACTCTTTTCTTCACCCCCAAAATACAGTGGAATAACCCGTTTCCATAACACCCGCCATAGGCAGGTGTGGTGTCTGGGGTTTTCTCGCGGCGGTGATACAGTATATGATCTTCATCCCATAGTGTAGATTTGTAACAAATTTTGAAACAATATGTCAATGAATTGTGGGTCTGTCTATTCATGGGTATATGAACGCGATAAATCGGAAATACAGGAAGCGAGAAATACGGAATATGATATGTGGTCTGGTTATACATTTCTCATTTAAACGTCGTTTCATCACCGTCCCGATTCATTCCTATTCATTGTAATGATGAAGTCCTTCATTTAAACGACGCAAAGCTTCGCTTGTACATCGTCTTCTAAGTAAAGGCAGGCAGATTATTCGCACATTTTCTGCCTCGGTTATTATTTCTCGGTTTTTAATATGGGGGGGGGGGCGTTCCCTCAAAGCCAGGGGGTCCCAGGACGGAGAATAAAGTGTGAAGAAGTTATTCCCCCTTCTCCATTGGAAAACGAATAAACTCCATTTGGAAACGAACTTAATTCTTTTGTCAAAAGAATAGTGAAAAAAAAAACATCCAATAAACTTAGTAGGACTGGTGGTAAGGTCTCGACCTCGAGGACGGAAAGCTCCAGGTTCGAAACCTGATTCCGCCGATGATGTTAAATCAGTCGGAGCCAATTGTACTCCTGCTGGTGCGGAAGTTTGGAGAGGGGGTGCCAGTTCAGGTGTCGTCCTCGTCATCTGACTACGGTTCAGGACTACGAGTTCCGTCCCAAAATAGGACTCGTGTAGCTTCAAAACGCGACGTAAATATAACTAAACTAAACCAATAGATTTAATTCGATTCATACTATTACCGTACAACCTCGAAAATCCGGACTGCTCGGGAGTTTGGAAGGTCCGGATTTCGGAAATTGCCGGATTTTCGATATCTTACTTAAACCAATAGAGATGTCAAAGTTCTGATGTCACCGTATAGGTAAGTTACGCCACAATTAAGCGCGCATGTGCAGTAGGGTGGGCCGAAAAACACTTTTTTTCGAAATCGCTATTCTAATAGTGCGTAAAGGGTTCTCTCTGGGTCCAATAAACACGGTGTAAAATATTTTTTTTGATTGGATAATATCTTCTGCCCCCGCATCGCACTTGGATTTTGGAAATTTGGGTAAAAATTTCAATTTTTACTCGGTGTAGGAAATATAATAATTTTTCAATATTGCTATTCTAATAGTGCTAAAGAGGTGCCCACTGAGTTCAATAAGAAAGGTGTAAATTTTTTTTTCGATCGAATAATATCTTCTGTTCCCGTATCGCAATTGAAATTTTGCAATTTTGTAAAAAAGTACACTTTTTCTTGACTTTTCATATAGGAAGCGACTTCAGAATATTGTTGATAATGCTGATAGAAAGGCTCAGAATTTATATTTAAATCATACACAAGCAACGTCTAACGCAGAGTATGTAGATTATGAAGATGAAGAAACGGATTGTTCTTGAGATATATCTGAAGTAATTTTAAATCTGAACACTTACAAATCATCGACATCGAACCGTTTAATCTCTCTTATGATCCTAAGTGCAAACAATTAACTCCGTTTGTAGCTAAATCATCACAAATGCGACTTGGCCTCCCTTCAACTGTTGTGGTTGGCTACCTGTTTGGCGTCTCGGACCGGGCTGTGTTTGCAATTGCTTCAAGTGTTCTTCACGATGTCGGTCTCATAACTAGCAACAACTCAGATTTGGTGGTTGACGAAAACATGCTACGAAGGGAAAAGGCTAAGGTTAGAAAGGATTTAAAATTCCAAGCTTTAAGTGAAGCTCAGGCATTACCATTGAAGGGACTGTATTTCGATGGTCGTAAAGATTCTACATTGATAGAGGAAAGAGTAGATTCTAAAAGATACACGAGAAAAGCAAAAGCGGAACATTTATGTCTTATTGAAGAACTGGGTTCACGTTACATTACTCATTTGAGTCCATCATTTGGCACCGCAAAACAGATTTCCGCGACTATTATCGGATATTTTGAAGGGATCACAAGAGATCTTTCTCAGTTTTTGGAAATTGGCTGTGACGGCACATCTGTTAATACCGGATGGAAATCCGGTGTAATTCGGTGTTTGGAGTTGAAACTTGGTAAACTTCTGCAGTGGGTAATATGTCTCCTTCAGTTTAATGATCACTTACTCTGAGGCATCTGTTTGAAACGTTGGATGTGCCAACAAATGATCCAAAATCATATTCTGGTAATTTTGGGAAGGCGCTCCTTACATGTGAAGCTTTGTCAGTTACAACTTTCGAAATTATTGACGGCGAATTACCAACAACTGATAGACGTGACTGAAGCAAGGATCAAATGTACTAACTAGAAATATCTCAAGCGTTGCGATTGGGTAATTGTTCTGATGAGCTGGCTAGACGCAGTCCTGGTACATTATCACATTCACGCTGGCTGACAAAAGCCAACAGAGTTCTAAGATTATATGTTAGTTCTCCAGCTTCTTCTTTGAAATTGGAACAAATCGCTGAATTTGTTATGAAAGTTTACACTCCAAACTGGTTTAATATAAAGTCTAAACACTCGTTTAAAGATTGAGCTAAGCATGTGTGGAATACTATTTCTAGATCTAGGTATTTATCTTAAGACCACAAGGACGTCGTTGATGGAGTAATTTGTAGAAATTCATTCTTTGCTCATCCTGAGAATATCTTGCTGTGTATGCTGAAGTATGAAAGAGTGTACATCAGAGAACTTGCTGCATGACGTATAATTAAGTCTAGAGAGTCATCTTCCAATGTAAAGTCAGTACGTGTCTTTCTCCATCATAACTGAATTTTGAAGCTGCTGACTATACGCAAATGATTGACTGGTCTTCAATTACCATTACTTCTCCACCAATCCTTCGTAATATATCCACTGTCGTATTTAGATCTATTGTGCGTGATAAGAAAAATCCAGAATGGGACTTCGTTCACTTCCCATGTCACACACAGGCAGTGGAACGGTGTGTCAAGTTAGTGACAGAAGCATCCATTAAGGTCTATGGGTTTCAAAATAGAGACGGGTTCATTAAATCCACATTCTTTTCCCGATGCCTGAATTCGACAATAAGGCTGATTTCAAGCCTCTTCCTGCTGATTAAGTGCAAGTAAACTTTTGGTATTGGCATGTCATAACATTCTATGGTTACAATATCCTTAACACATATTATATTAATGTATTATGATTCAGCAATTATTTAATAATTTTCAGGTAATATAATCAATTGTACAATACAATACATCAATAAACAGCGTTTGTACCCATCTATTTTTCATGTTTGATTTATTTCTATAACACATAAAAAAGTGCACTTTTTTCAAAAATTGCAAAATTTTGATTGCGATGTGGGAACAGAAGATATTATTCGATCGAAAAAATATTTTACATCTTTCTTATTTAACCTAGTGGACACTTTTTCCGCACTATTAGAATAGCAATATTGAAAAATAATTATATTTCCTACACCGAATAAAAATTGCAATTTTTACCCAAATTTTCAAAATCCAAGTGCGATGCGGGGGCAGAAGATATTATCCAATCAAAAAAATATTTTACACCGTGTTTATTGGACCCAGAGAGAACCCTTTCCGCACTATTAGAATAGCGATTTCGAAAAAAAGTGTTTTTCGGCCCACTCTAATGTGCAGATGTCTTCAGAACAGATCCGGGAGTCGCAAGGCAACGGCAAATGGTTGCCTTGGTAACCCCTCTGACGTTTGCGCATGCGCAACCAAGACGTACTCTGATCTACACGTTGACGTCAATTCCAACAACTCCATAGAAAAACCCGTTTTAAACAATAAAAACATAAAGAGACATTAAAGAATTATACAAAGACAAAAAAAAAGTTTAAAATGAATAGAATGACAGGAATTTCCGCATCTTGCCTCTAGCGTTCTAGTTTAAAATTTATTTAGATAATTTTTTTCTCGTCGAGAGTTGAAGAAAATCGTCCGGTTTTCGGAGATTTCCGGATTTTAGAAGTCCGGATATTCGAGGTCGGACTGTGTAATTAATACTCACAGGTAATCAGCAGGTCAGACGACAGTTAAAGATTTTTTTTACTTAAACGCCTACCTGAAAGCACATAAATCGTACAAAATGCGAAATGTATAATTAGTATTCAAGATATACAATAAAGGTATGATTTTTCTATCTATGATACGATAAATGTTTAATTTTAAAAGTTCATTATTGTTTCCAAAACCGTATAGTAATATATTAGCATTGTATTAAAAAATTAAAATTATTACTTTTGAATGAATTTTCATTAGCAGCATTAAACTTGTAATAATCAAAATTGTTTATTAAAATTTCGATTATACGTCTTTTCATTTATACGTCATTCTACGTTTCGTTTATACGTCGTTATAAAAGGTGCTTTACTGTATATCCAATTTTATACCCATCTGGGTGGCGGGAAGCTGTTCGAAACGCATACTCGATTCTTTTTAATATACGACGAAGCTGAACACAAAACCCACTATATTGTGGAAATATATGAGGTGCTAGCACTTCCGCTATTTCACCAGAATCAACCTAACCCTCTTCTGGCTCTTGTTACACAATTAAACTATTTTGAAACTGGGAAAGTATAGTTTTCAATTATTACTTTTACAGGGATAATCGAAACACAAATATGCATTCTTGCGTAAATTCAGTCACTTACCTGGATTTTTCCCATTTTTTCATCCATTATTTTCTGCGAACAGATTCAAGATAATTTAGCTGATGTTACATTAACTCGCCTACGTATTGGGTATACCAGGTATACTCACAGGTACTTATTATTCCGAGAACCTATCCCAATATGTGCATCATGCAATATAGGGGAGACCGGGGCAGGTTTACACACTTTTTAAACTTTTATTTTTCTGTTTTAAGGCTTTAAAGTATTTCTTTCATGTTCATTACCAATTAATTAGTTAGACTTTAAGGCATGTAAGATACATTTTTAAATACTTTAAATTATTATATTTTTGTAATTAAACCATTTTCTTTACCATGATGTCACCTGTGTAAACTTGCCCCATGACCGAGGCAAGTTTACACACCACCAAAAATGATTAAATAGAAGGTTTACAGTGATTAAAATACAACAAATTTAATAGAAATAAACCTAGTTTATTTGAAAAAGTGCATAATAGATTATAAACAATTACGGTGAATCCTAATAGTTTTCAAAATCACTCAGACAATTTATACAAACAAAATATTTTGAATTGTCAATGGTAATACAGTCCTCATGAGCCCATCATTTATTTTTTTAATTATTATAACGTGTTCTAGTGGATCTCAATGACTGAGACATAGTATGATGGGCTGAGGCTAATTTCCTCTTTATTGATTTCTCCTTCTATATTTTTAAAGCATTTTTTACAGGTGTATCTGTAAGAATTGATGTTTGCCTTTTTTTCCTACCTCTGCTATTTCTTTCCCTTGGCCCTGCCTTATAAATGGCGTCGCATCTTCAGGTGTTGGGAATGACTTTGTAATGCAGGTGCACTTGTGCCAGTTATAACATAAAAACATGGCATTGGGGCTAGTTTACACACTGTGTAAACCTGCCCCATGCACTGTGTGTAAACTTGCCCCATCGCCATTTTTTTGTTATTACTCAGCATATAAGCTTTATTCATAATAAAAGTAATGAACTAAATAGCTTAAAATAACCACAAAAGAACAACCTAAGAGGATAATCGATAATAAGTTATAATATTCAAATAGTACGAGCTCTATTAAAGCCAATAAGTAAGGGTAAAAATTTACTAAAGTGGTAAAAAATCAGAACAAGTTGTCCGCTTCACGAGCCAATTTCATGACTGACTCCAAACTTAAGTGAGTATTAATGGAGGCCGAGAC
>BGPR01005817.1:12346-45200 GCA_013235015.1 Araneus ventricosus
CCAATGGTATGTGAAATATAAGCCCTGTGTAAACTTGCTCCTGTACCAAACTTGCCCCGGTCTCCCCTACCTAATACGATATATCATATTTTAACCAAATGTTCCAATTTTAACAGTCATCGCTTACGTTTTTTTAATTACAAGTTTTTAGATCTTTGCTGGGCGAGAAACCTCACCCAAATTTATTTGCTTTATTTAGGATTATTGGTTTTATGTCACAAATTTAATTCTCTGCATTTAAAAAAAATTCTACAAAATGTTTTCAACCTTCTGTCTCATAGGCATTGCTCAACTAGCTTCTCATACTTTTCATTGTTTTTACGGCTTACACTGTCACATTTTGTTTTGGTGTTTTATCCTGTGGCTGTAATTTTACCTTGGGTATGGCGCAGCATAGCCAAACATGGCTTTTGTGCCATTAAAATTACTACTATCCTACCCTATTAAGGCAATTTATTTGCGCAATTAATCAAATATTTAAAACTCAATTAATTAAAAAACGCATTTAAAATACCAAAGCATGAAAGTTTTTAAACGATGCAAATTCTTCTATAATTTGGAACATCTACAAGACCTTGGCGGGAAACGGATTGGCAGGGATGATCTGGTGTCACGGTCACCTGTTGTAACGCACCTCGCGTCCGAATTTTTCTTGACCGTAAGAGGAAATTGTCATTCCCGCTTTGATAGCAATGAAACAACTGTGAAATTTGAAATTTTTGATTTACCGAGCTTTGAGAAATCTATGAAACTGATTAATTGTCGTTTAATTCATCACTCTGATATATTACAATAAATTCACATGATTCACTTTGACAACCTGTTGAAAAAATGTTGTTTTTTAGATTTACGAGCATGAATTGCGTCTTTAATTTCACAGAACATTATTATAACAACAGGATCTCTGTTATAATAACTTTCTGACACCAAATGGGATTCATAGTCTCCTCTGTATCAATTAGATGCTAAAATACTGACAGGAATTTCTGTGTTCTTTGCTGTTAATAATAAAAATGAATTTAAAAAATCACATTTTTAATAATGTACTAAAAAGTTTATAATTACTAATGAATGTTTAGTATTTTTTTCTTTTAATATTCATTTAGGCTTAATTTATTACGATACTGTTTTCAACGTCTCCTGCTTTTAAAATTTCATTTTCACCTCTTATATTTTTTGATAAAAATTTATTTTCTCATTTTTATTACACTAATAAAAGCTTGTTTTTATAACTTTATTTATTTTTATTATTTTCTACTTTTCAGTTTTAAATACTTATTATTTTATTATAATTCTGCACACATAATTCACTATAATTATGCATACATAATTCTCTATTACAAATATTATGAAATCTAGTAATCCTTTCTTTCTCAAATTCATCACCAGAGGAAGCCTCTCATATAGAATCAAATTTTAATTAAATTTAATTGATTGCTTGATAATTAACTTCTGAAAATATTGAAATATTGTATTGTCATTGGGAATACTAAACTATACAAAATTTCAGAATTCTAGTATACAGAGGCTGCTCGCATATTTTTAGATGATTTTTATGATATTTACAGAATTATTTTATATAAAATTTTTTTATGTTTTGCATGTTCAGTTTGATAACCCCTTCTTCTTAACAATCATTCTACATCGTAACTTCTGCGACAATGATGACCTTTGGCAGAGGTATTTTTTAAAAGCTTTTATTCAATTTGAGTGTCTTGACCCCAAATCTTGAGATCGATTTTTTATCCGCTTCCAATCCAGCTACAGCTTTGAAATTTAGCACAGTGGTGGGTTTCCGGTGACAATATAATATTATGCAAAACAATTTGCAATGTATACCTATTTTAAACCTAACAAAATGATATTAAAATTTTAGTCCTATATTTGGTCGATAAAGTTTGGAAGGTGGTAACCTCACGTTACGTAGGGTTGTAACAACACCACTAGACGACACACAATAGAAGGGGGCGCGGCCTATGAATCATCCCCATTTCGGAGCGACTTGAGGGTCAAAGGTCAGATCGGGGAAGTGAGTCTTGTTTCGTCTCTCGGTCTGTGTCGCACTTTTTTCAAATTCGAGAGAGTGTAATCGCAATCGCACTGCGTAAGAGAAATATATATATATAGATGGCGCATATTGAAACGGCTACCCAACGTGAGCGGCGGCTATTAATATATGTTTTATATTAGAGAATACAATAATTGAATTTGGTTTACTATGCCTAACATGTTGTGTTTATTCGTGTCAACCGTCACTAAAAATTAGAAAATTAAAAAATAAAGTATAAGCTTATATTCATGCGAAAAAATGAACGCAAAAGTTGAAAATAATTTTTCTGATTACAATAAAATGCATGGTTCGAGTAAAAGCGTGGGCACTTTTACCTTCTAGGAATATTCCATTTGTTTAAGGAAATATACACAAAATATAAGGAGCTATATAAGGCGCCCACTCTTTTATTCGAGCGATGCAATTTATTTTAATCAGAACATCAGATTTTGCGTTCATTTTTTTCGCATGAATAAAAGCTTATACCATATTTTTTATTATTATTATTATTTTCGCCATTCCTCTTGAATCACTTTCCAAAGTCCACAAAGGGGTGTACGTCGACGTTTGGATAATGCGCTTTTTAAAACTCCAAAAGCGCAAAAATCCATGGGTGATAGATACATCAGGAGATTCAGCAGGAATATCAGTGAAGGGTACAACATTAATAACCATTTCTTGTTCTATTTTTTCCAGGAAATTAACATTGGATTGGGATGTATAGCTCCTTGTTTTGTCTGGATGCAGTTCTACTGATTGATGGAATTCTGCGTAAAGAGATGGTATTGAATATTTGAAAATTGGGGATAAAATATGTTCCTGATGGTATGTGGAGTTGATCTGTGCATTTTTATCCAATCTCTTTACTTTTATTTTGCCATTATATAAAAGCAACAATAATACACAGCAATAATAATAAATTCCATAGAAAACATTTCTATTTCATCTAACCTACGCGAAAATTATTGACTATTTTGCATCTTGTTGGTTTTTTAACTACAGTGGAACGTCGTAAAACTGAACCAATTGGGACTGACCTCTGTTCGGATTTCAGAAAATTTGGATTATCCGGAAAATTTGGCCTGATATACCAAATGCAGTAGAGTATTAACTTTGTGTGCTCGCTCTGTGAAAGAGTACGGAAAGAGCTAGCGGCGATTCGCACTGTATAGTAGAGTAATTCACGGTTACTATGACAACGAGCGCTAAAAATAGCCTACTGAATTAAAAGTGCCAGGTTTGGTCTTATCTGTTGTCCGTCCACCCGAGTCGAGTCAGTGTTCAGTTCATTGATCTTGTATGCGTTGTCCAATGGAGGCCTGCCAGTTTTACGTTGTGATGATCGTGTTAAAATGTGGGTCGTGTGAATGAATTAATTCTTGTTGAAGCACAGTATCACTGTTTCCACACGACATCGTTTCCCTTGTCAAGTATCAGGATCAAGACAATTCCGAGGAAAGTGAAGAAGAAAACGTCTCGACAGATCTTGTATCACACGGAAATGCTGCTAGGGCACTTGAACAGCATCGCTACAACAGTAAGCTGACATTACACCGGCCGACGTGATGTTTATGCGGCGCTGGCGCAATATCGCATGCAGGTCTAGTTCCTTAGGTCAAAAGAAGATGACCGATTTTGTTTCTACGAATTAAGGCTCTGTATTCAGTTTTAAATACTAATTGAAATGTTTCTAGTTTTCATGAAGATTCTCGAATAAGCTTCAATTTTGATCCTATCTCTACAAGGAAGGGAGTTATGGGGAACCTTCGAGATGATTCTATGTGATGTCACATCTGTCGGAAAAGGTATAAAAATCCGGAGTTGCTAATACGAGGGATCGTCTTTGGAGTGTGTTTCAATTTTTTCCTGATTCGTAATTGCTATTTTTCCTTCACTTTTTGATAAAAACATTTCAGAAAATTAAAAAAAAAAGATTTCCGATTTCTGGGGTTCAGATTATCGAGATACCACTGTATTTTGTACTTGGAGTTTTGCATAGAACGCTGACTACTTTGCATAAAAGTACTTGTTGAAGTTTCATATAGTGCTCAGTGGAAAAATCTGAATTCAGCAAGGGTTCTACGAATCAAAAAAATTTGGGGCTATCGAGTTAATCCATTTCAATCAAAACAATCCACTTCACATTATTCCCCTTGCTTGATAAATTTATTATCTTCTATAATCTAGTATTCTTGAAATCTCTTCCTTGCTTGTTAAATTTATTATCTTCTATAATCTAGTATTCTTGAAGTCTCTTCCTTGCTTGTCAAATTTATTATCTTCTATAATCTAGTATTCTTGAAACCTCTTCCTTGATTGTTAAATTTATTATCTTCTATAATCTAGTATTCTTGAAATCTCTTCCGTGCTTGTTAAATTTATTATCTTCTATAATCTAGCATTTTTGAAATTTCTTCCTTGCTTGTCAAATTTATTATCTTCTATAATCTAGTATTTTTGAACTCTCTTCCTTGCTTGTTAAATTTATTATCTTCTATAATCTAGTATTCCTTTTAAAAAATCATATCACTTCCAAAAATGACTGAATAGGTAAAAGCCTCCAGAAATAGACTGCCTTAACATTTAAATCGTTTTTTGACAAAATAAACGTCACGAATGACGCAAAGGAAAATTGAGTCTCGGAAAAATATTTTTAAACGAGCGAAATAAAATATGAGCCGTTGACTTATGACCTATATATAGTTAATGAGATATTCTCTTTTCGTGAAAGCCCGATTTTCATATACGTCAATTATGTAGATAAAGTTCCAGAAGAACAACCTTTGCCGAGAGAATTTTTTGATTTGTTCTCTTTTATTTACACACTTTTAACATGGTTTGCTACATATTTGTAAAGAGGGAATTTCGTAATGGACTTTTCACTCACTTCCTGCTGTACAAAAGTTTTAAAGTTTTGTATACTTGTGAGTTCCCGATGATGATACACTATTTTAAAATTTTCAGACCTTAATTTTCAGTGATTAGAATAATTTAAGTAAATTTTGATTCCATACTAGTAGCACCATCTGGTAGCGAATTTGTGAAAAAACTGGTTTCCAGATTCCCAATATTACAATAAATTCTAAATTAAAGTTTAAAAAGCAGAAAATAATTAAAATACAAAATTCTACTATACTAATAAAAGTATAGTCTCGCTCTTTACAATACTAATAATGTTATAAAAATTATTTTTATTAGAATAATTCAACATTTTAGGACACAAAACTAATGGCATTAAGGGGTTAAGGGATCTGTTTCTAGTAGGCGTCTAGCTCGGCAAAATTACAAACGTTGGAATTAAAGAAGTTCTTGAAATTTTCATTTAAATTTTAAAAGCTGATAGGTAAAAATTTCTATACAAATTTCTTTAGAATTATTTAAATACTTTTTTCAGATATCATATTTTATTATTATTACAGTAAAACTCCTGTTAACCGAACTCGGGTTAAGGTATCCGACTGTGTTCGGAGACATTTTTTTGAAAAATAACTTATATATATATATATATATTAATGTTATTTTTCAACTGTATATGTTTTAAAACTATGAAAATATTGTAAAATTAAGCTTTCAAAATAATATTTTTTAAAAAACTGAGAAATTTGAAGAAAAATGACTAAAATATTTGCCTTACGCTAACAGCCATAGACAAAATCATATTCTAAATATGCATAAATCCTTGTAGAAGTACATTTTTATGTGTTATGCTCTAAAATCTTTCTTGAACTTCAAAATAGTTTTGAAATATAGCTGAACGTTGTTACTAAACTGGTAATTTTTCGTAAAAAATGCTTTTCGTTTATATTTAAACACTTAGAAATATTACTTGATTTTAAAATTGACCTTAGTTTTTAGAGGAAAAAATCAAGCATATTACAGAAAACAATCTCAGAAAATTTCATATCAATACTTGAATAACGTTTTGAGAAATCATCGTTACGGTCGACAGTTTTCCTCAAAAATATCATTTCTCAGAAAACGCATTTAAAGTTTTCATGCAACTTAAAATAATGCTTACAGTTCGGTAATAAAACAGCTGTAACTCCATTTGTAATTCACGTAGAGTAAAACGTGAGACAGTTTTAGAAAGCTTATTAAACAGGCTACAAAATTAAGACATAAAAATTTTTTGATGATTTCATCAAAAACGACGATTTTAAATGAGTCGGATACCTTAACCAAAACCCGGGTTATTCGAAATACCTCTGAAATCGCGAATGCACAGAAATAATCGCGGAGGCGAGACTTTTTTGCAACGATATCCCTACTTTTTTTAAGCCTCCCCACGAAGGTCAGTGATTAATTTAAGAATGCTACCATTAAAATTAGTGGGTATTAACAACACAAAAATTATGATATTGTTTATCAGTGTCTGTCAGCCCGAACTCGCCGGTGCGAAAGTTGTGCCCGACGGAGAGTTGACAAATTTGGAACATAAGTGTAGCCTATCGAGCGAGTTTTGAATTTTCACCCTTTTGTTCGGGCACCCGGGGTTGTATTGTATTCTCAATTTTTTTCTTTCTTTCTCTTTTATTGACCGTATATTTACTACTTATATATGACCAGTGATGTGGGGTGGGTAAATACCCAGTGGGTAGGTAAATATTTTTTGGGTATATACCCGGGTATTTACCCAAGGCCTGGGTAAATACCCAAGAACTGGGTATTTTGGGGATAAAAAACTTTCAGAATGCTGATTCACAATGAAACATACAAACTTCTATAAATACCTAAAACTTGATATTTTACAAGAAAAAAGTATTTGTGAATGACGATTCAAAATTAAACTTAAAATTTATAAATACCCGAAACTGGGTATTTTACAAAAAAATGTATTTGAGAATGGTAATTCGAAAAGAAATATTAAATTTATAAATACCCACACACTAAATATTTTGCAAAAAATGTATTTGTGACTGGTATTTCAAAATGAAACATAAAAATTATGTCTATCCCAAAACTGGATATTTTTCAAAAAAGGTATCTGCGAATGGGGATTCAAAATTAAGCAGATAAAATTTTAAAAAATGGGCATTTTGCAAAAAAAAAGTATTTGCGAATGGCGATTCAAAATCAAACATATAAAATTTATATACATAATACATAGTTTATATATATTTTTTAAAGTTTTGACTAAATTATAAAAAAGAACCCAATTGCTAACAGAATTCAGAATAAAGTATTCTAAAACTTAAACGGGATCGGGGATAATTTAGTTTTTCCGGTTTGAAGCTATGGCACTTACAATAGAGTAATAATTTTTAGTAACGTTTATGTTATACTAGTCGCCTTCGACAATCATCTTTTCGCCGGAAATATAATTTCAACAGACTCTCTTATGCATAATTTGATATTCATGGTTCCCTTAACAAAGTAATTTGAAATTTCAAATTGCGATAGAGATTTAACCCGCGTTCTTTACCTTGCACTTGTTCTGTTCCTTGTCTATTTGAATGTCCCTTATGGAGTCAAGTAACATCCAATTGTACGTAATCGACACGAACTATAATGTAACAAACTTGATTTCAACATCGAAATAGCGCGACATGTTAGCTGGCTTAAAACATGCCGATAAAATGAATTAGAACATAGCAACCATAATTGTTCAATTAACTGGATTATTTCCTAATATACTTACTATCTTGAGAGCTTTTCTTACAGATTGCATAAATAAATTGATCAAATAAAAAAGGCAAGTGAAATCAAATAGGATATTATCTTAGCTTTCAACAATGGAAGAGAAACACTCAATTAAATATTTCTTGTAACAATGAAAATAGTTTGAATTTCATTGTAACAATGAAAAGTATTGTTTTAAAATTCTGCTTTAAAATATTTTTTAAAAATTATTAAAATTAGAGAAAAAATCGAATGACAACTTAATTGATATCATTAAAAGGATAAGTTTTAAAATTTTCAGATGGTGTAAAAATAATTTTTATGGAGTAATATTTTCGGAAGTTATTAAGGAAAAATACCAAAATGTCTCTTAAATTTTAATGAGTTAAAATTAAAAAAAGAAAAAACGGCTACGAGGTGCACATTCCCACGCTTCAAAGTATGTTTGCACAAATTTCGTTGCTCGAGGCCTAGCGGTCTTGTCCTGTAGAGCACCAACATGAACCCATTCTCCTTTATTCTTAGTAGAGAGACAGCGCCAATGAATCTTGTGATCCATAATTTACTCACATTGACGTGCTGGAAGTCAAACATTCTTGTTTTGATTTAGTGAATACATAGTTGTTTACTTTACATGTATTAATATTACTATACATTTTATGTTAAAAGTAGAAAAAAGGGAAAAGTTACCTGCTTGGAGCTTTTAATGTTAAGAAAGGATAAAAGTATCCAGTGTAAGTACTGTAATATTGAGTATAAACATGCCAATGTAAGCGAAATGGAGAAACACATAACAAATATTTCAAAAGTCCTATTGGATTAAAAAAGGTTTTGGGATAAAATAGATGATGAATTTTAATTTAATCAAATTCCAACTATGACAACTACATCAAATTTAGAGTTTCAGGAACATTTAAGTATTGTTGTTTATGATCCAGATGAATCCCATCTAACCAGGAAACTTTGTGTGAGTGTGTGCATCTAATATATCGTCAAATAATACAACAGTTTCAGCAACAAAAGAATTCAAATTTCTTGTTGCTGAAATGTTGTTACAAAGATCACTTAACTTTGTTGAATGTAATATGAGTGAATATTACTTTCAGAATAATTCTCTTTTAAAAACTGTTAGAACTGAAACATCTGCTAACTTTTCATCAGAAATGTCTGGTATTTTGACTAATTAATCCAAAAAGAATGATAAACAATTGTATCTTTCATATTAGTTTCTATTATAAGCTGTTTCTCATTTTAAACCAAACTCATTATTTTCTTTTCTTCATTTAGTTAAAATAACTTTTATTCTTAAAAAGCAACAAATACATTATTATTCCCTTACTCATTGTATTAAAAAGGGATTGACATTTAAGCCACACAAACATCTATGATACAGTATTGCGTTTTTGTTTTTTCTGATTCATTTTTTAGCCTTTATATAATTTAAAAGGTTCATAAAACTAGATTTCTTTTTTTTTTATCTTACCTAATGCTCAATGTATATTATATACATATTTATATTACATAGAAAAATCATATTTCACAGCAGTGCCTGTATTTTATCTGAATAGAGTTAATTGAAATATAAGTACCCAAGTAAATACCCATTTTGGGTATTTACCCGGGTAAATACCCTGAGTATTTACCCTTAAAAATAAATACCTGGGTATTTTACATCACTGTATATGACTAAACTTTAGGTTTCGACAAAATGCGGTAACATGAGAATTGAAAATGGTAAATTGTTGAAATGCTCGTCATTTACAGAAAATGATATTCGAGCGAAGTTCTTAAATTTCTTTTTAGGTATCGGAATATTTTTAATTTACATTAGTTAGTTTATTTAATTAAGATTGCTCTCTATGCAAAATTTCACTCGAAAGTTCATAATATTATTATAATATCAAAATTAGAAAATTCTTACAATTCTTGCTTCATAGAATATGCTAGGGAAATGAAGCTAATAGAATTTCGTGATATTTGGCCGAAAAATTTAAAATTTTAAATAGTTAAATAGTTTTTATTATATAGAGCAGCCCACTAGATTTTAAACAAAACAGCAGCACCAAATTTCAACGAGCAGCTGCAACGTCAGAACTATTGAAAGCAAAATCTTGAAAGTCTCACTAATTACAGAAAGTTACGCTAAAAACTAAAGCTCCTAGAATTTTGATTTAATCACTTGAACATCTTTCAAAATACAATTTCTTCAGTTATTCAATTTTATAAGACGGTTGTAGAATTCTCAAAATTTAAAAATTTTCCCGAAAGTTTGTGTTTAAATCTTTAACTATTTTGCTTTAGTTTTGACATAGTCTTCGACATCATAGTTTATAAATATTGTTACGAAAATTGTCAGTTGAGTGTGAAGTGAAAACAGTCGAACAAACAGGATAATGGAGAATGACACTTTATTCATGAATATTCTGGAAAACACGAAGCACAGGAAACAAGAAAAACAAACAGCACTTGTACAAATCAGCAACACAAACAGATATTAAATCATTAATAATAACAGTAACAGTACTTTCAATACCACTCGGTGTCTGTCAACCATTTCACATTTCGGACGAGACTCATAAGAGATTAAAAGACGTTCAAACACACTCCAAAGATGTTCCCTCATCTTAGCAACTCCGGGTTTTTATACCTTTTTCGACAGATGTGACGTCACATAGAATCATCTCGAAGGTTCACCATAACTCCGTCCCTAGTAGAGATAGGATCAAAATTCAAGCTTATTTGAGAACCTTCATTTTGTCTCCAAGTCGTTAAATGGTCGCCAAGTTTGTCGCCAAGGTCAAGTGACATAGGCGTGACCTTCCACGATAGCTAGTAAAAACCTCTGTAAAACATTCTTTCTAACCACAAGACTTAAGTAGACCAGACTAACAGTTTTACAGATTTGTAACAATATGTAGTTTTTAAAATTTGCTATTACTCTTGAAATATCAATTTCATTTCTTCATACACCAAGCAGCTGCTTTTTGGAATTACATCCTCCATTATGAAAAGGTTAACAAAATTTTAGAGCGAAGTAGATTGACGAATTTTATAATTCCCAATCCTTTAATGTAATTTCACGACAAACTTGAAGAAGTTGATTCTGCTGTTTTGTATTTGCAGAAAAAGTTTTTTTTCCGTCAAAACTTACTACAACTCAACAGTCGAAATTCAATAAAAGTTAAATTTAAAACTAAAATAAAACAATTAAAAACTGTAACTATGTATCCGTAATTTATTTCATAGAAGTTACGATTTGAATTGATAGCGAATTAGCTGTTTAAACTATTTTTCCAGAAGTAGCTGTAATTTGCTCTGACAGAACAACAACAACAACGACAATAATAGCAAAGAGCATATGTCATAAACTGAAGGTTTCATCTGGCTTAGCGTTGCTGGTGTCTTTTACTTTTTAAAATATAATAACAGTTTAGGAGTGTATTTCGACCAGATACTTTCTGATTTTGAGGTATTAAAGTTTTAATTTCTGCCCAGCTAGTTTTACGATCTGAATCACTGTTTAGCTTATTCTACTTTTGTTCTTTACATTACAGAACGTTCTTCATAAGAACTATTTTAGTTTCTTCAAATGTAGTTCTAAAATTAGGAAATGAATAATTATGATGTCAAATGATGACGATTTGTAACGATGATTCCCTCACCCCAAATATTTTATTCAATGTAGCGATTTTATTATTAAAGATACTTTTCTAACATATGAAACCTCGAAACTTCTTCTTGTCTTTCAAATGCCCATGTATTGTTTCCGAATTGTAACGTTTAGAAGAAAGGATCACAAACTTCGAGTTACTGAAATGAAATTAATAAACGGATGTACCAATAATTACAAAATTACAATTGTAGAAGAGCACATTGCGAAAAAACGCAGCCACTAGAATTTCAGTTTTCATTTAATTAACGAATTGAAAATAAGAAAAAAATTCAAGAGAAAAAGAACATATACTGTAAAAACTGCGACATCTCGCGAGCAAAATTCTAGGAACTCTCGAGACTGTTCGTCACAGAGGAAGAAAGACACAAAGCATGATTGGCGTGGGTGATGGCTTGCAACCCGCCAAGATGATGTTATTTTCCTAAACGTTTCGCTCGGAATTTTACGACTTTTAATTTTTTCATTGTGTATTTGGTGTACAGTAAAGCACCGTTTACACGTTTCTCATTTATACGACGTTTGTTCACAGTCATTGGTATTCATTGTGGCAACAGACAACCTAGCCAAACAAGCTACTAAAGAAGAGACTCACCTCCATCTTCAGGCCCCGAAATGTCATCTGAGAAAAATGCTTAGAAACCTCTCTTTCAATAAATGACAATAAGACTGGTATTCAGACGACACTGGGAGAGCAATTTTTAATATACTCCCTAAAGTAACTCTAACCCCACCTTCATGGCCAAGAGAATCCATCCTCTTCGCTACAGGCGATGGTTCTTTTCCCAGCTATCTCTATAGATTCCGACTTCATCATTCAGATATCTGCACATGCGGGGATCCTCTCCACTACGCAACTTCTTGTCACATGACGTTTTCTTATCATTTTACAAAACCAAGTTCAGAAAATACTCAACTTTGGTGGGAAAGCGTACTTTCAAATAAACTATCAAGAATAAATATAGCTAAAATCATATCTTTCCTCACTGAAAATGAGAACTTCATAAAACAGCCACGGGACGCAACCAGTTCATCGGATTCTGGCCCAGATTTCTCTCCTCCACCAAGACATCAGATTTATGGACTGAGACCCTCTAGAGGTTCAATATCTAGGACCCTATTCAATCCTCCTACAAGTATATAGATGCAGCGAACTTTTGGGACCAGTCTTAATAATTATCACATGTTTTTCGTCGATGATGTTTAAACACCGTATGTAACTCCTTTTTTACAATAAAGTTTTTGCGCACACTCATCCAAACTGCAAACCGGAGTTTGTTATCTCTGGAATCAAGGGTGTGTCGTAGTGTAAAGGAAAGCATTCATTGTGATGATGATAAAATTCTTCGTTTATACGACTCAAAGCTTCGGTTATACGTCGTTCTTTCCTGTCCAAAAATGTGAAAATTAGTATGTGAACTGTGATCAAGAAATGATGACATCGAAATTATTCACAGTTAATAAAATAATGGAAGACAAATTGCCTGGTGCTAATTTAAGCGATGATGAAGAAATTATTCCACCTTCACTTAAAGACGTCATGGATTCCAATGAAAAACATCGAACTTGTTTATTTTGTCAAAAGAATAATGAAAAACATTCAATGGACTTAATTGGATTCACAATGCTGTACTTAATATTCCTAGACTTTCGGCGCATCAGACGACTGTTCAAGATCTTTTTAAAATTAAACGCTTATATGCATGGACGTAAATTGTATAAGATATATAATTAGTACTCAATATATACACTAAAGATATGATTTTTCTCACTTTTTTGACAAAAAAAGATTTAGTTTAAAAATTTAATTATTTATTTCCATACTAAGTAGTATTATACTAGTACTTCCTAAGAAAAAACTTTAAAGAGGTTATACTTTTCAATGAATTTACATTCATAGCATTAAATTTGTAATAATCAAAGTTGCTTATTAAAATTTCGATTATACATCTTTTAATTTATAAGTCGTTTTGCATTAGTCCCTTGAAAGACGTAGAAACAGTGTTTTATTGTATATGCATTCGTCCGTGAACGTGTCAGTGTTCGTGCTTATGAGTGCCTTCTTATAATCGTCCAGAAATAAAGAAAGAAAACAAAATCCAGTTCTTGGTGTTCTTAGTGATGAATGCAGCACGATATTCTTGCTGTATAAAGGTGTATCCCAGTGGAGATGGGGGGTATGTTCGAAGTATCCAAGTTGCTCATAGCCTAACTGCCTTAATATCTTAACAAATTTTATTTGCATTTATTTTTGTATTAAAAAGCTACTCCGTCAAAATGTCTATAAATGGAGATTATTCATTTCCAATATTCTGCAGCATTATTATAAATGCTAAAAACTTAGAATATTCTAATCTCTACATATGACAATGGTGCAGAGGGCCAAGTGTTATGGATTGGCTTACCAGGCTTTATCTTGTAGGCGACACCTGTGGACATTACATCAACCAAATGATAATAGATATATCAACTGGTGTATATAACGGTATTCTAAGAGGTTGTGTGTACAGGCATATCCAAGGACGAGCACATTTTATTTTAACTTTAGACATACTTAGATAAAATTAGGTAGATTACTAGAAATTTGTAAATGTTTGAAATAATTATAAATCCCTTCCATGGCCATGAGGGAATATCTTACGCGCAAAGCAGCGCGTCCTAACTGGAAAGAGTTATATCGTAAAAAGAGGACGTTACAAACATGCGGAAAGCTTAAATAGTTTTGAAACGGGGAAAATACCGGATACGAGGCTCTAGAAATATTGCGACTCTTGCGAGTCTAAGTTAAAATACAAGTACCTTTATCATAGGATTGAAGTGTTTATAATTAAAAAATTAGGTGGCAGTAAAAGAGATTTGCTTCGAAGAAGTTTAAAAATTCTAAATCATTAGATGTAGGTATATACATACAGGCCTGCATTGTGTCGCAGAAAAGCGCATGTTTTCCCCTAGGGTGATCAGCGCTTTGCCCAAGTATAAAAGGCGAGTTGGAAATCTCTGACTGAGGATATGATGGGCAAATGCTGACTAAGTTGAGCTAGGCTGGAAAAAGTCAAACTAGATTTTCCTGTCGAGTATTTGGGCTAGTTTTCATCCTCTGATTCTGTGATATTGTCAAGTTTCTGTACATTAGCGTTTATTTTATTAGTTTCTGAATGCTAGTATTATTACCGATACAAAGTTGAGCTAATTCCACTCTCATCAAACGAGTTAAATCCCTGATATCCATTGAATCTTAAATCGCCGAAAAAATCAAATTTTCATTTCATTCAACTCCTTTATTTTACTTAAAACCTTCAGAATAAAAAAATCTTACAATCCTTTAGAAATCAGGAGAGAAAATACGAGATTAAATAATAAATATATAATTAAAAAACGAACTTTACTCAGCTATCAAAATTTCATAGAACACATCATAAAAATTATACTTTGGGAATTTTTATTAAACATAAAACATGTACAAAAATTTGCCGCTAACATTTTGGAGAAGCATCAATTGTTAAACTCTTTATTTATAATCAAAAACTCTTCATTCAGTCTCTTCATTTATTATCAAAAACTCTTCATTCAGTCTCTTCATTTACTATCAAAAACTCTTCATCCAGTCTTTTTATTCATTATAAAAAACTCTTCATTCAGTCTCTTCATTTATTATAAACACTCTTCATTCAGTCTCTTCATTTATTATCAAAAACTCTTCATTTAGTCTCTGTTTATTTTAATGCAACATTTTTTCGTTAGTTCTTCGGATAATTTTGTACACAGTTATTAAGTGAGGTGCTTTATTGAGTAATTAATAGTGTTTATCTTACTTGATTACAGCACTGACATTTTTTTTTTACACTACTGTCAAATCAAGGGTTTTTGAGGACAAGTGAAATAGCTTTATGGATATTTTAACCTTCGACAAACAAACTTTGCCCTTGTCAGGTATTTATTCAAACCATGTCCGTATTAGTTGAAGTATAAATGACTAACATTTAACGTAGTAAAATACAAAACTCATCAAATCTTCGATTTCTTAAAAAAAAACGTAAGAAAAATATATAATTTTGAGAAATTTTTAATCTAAAATAATGGTATGCAATTTTATAAATTTCAAAAAATGTTAATCGTGCTTTGTCATTTAACATAAAATTATATTTAAAATTCCTTTCAGTGCCTTTATCCCTCTGAGTGGCGCAAACGTCTTTTTCCGTTTCTCATGTTCAGTTCAAAAGCAGATAGCTCGTATTTATATGCATATTTTCTTTAAAAAACCATGGATAAAGTGTTCTTAAGATTTCAAAGATAGAATTACATAGAAAAAAGATCGATTCATTTCCTTTAAAAACTAAGTTTTCTAACCCGATAGCTAAAAGTTCAAATTAATTGGGCTCTCAGAGGGTTTTAAATTGATGAGACGCGATGAAAAAAATAAATGAAAAATAAAAAGTAAGAACTAAAAAATCAGTAATTGACTTATAAAAATGATTCGAGATAAAGAATCAAATGCTTATGATTTATTAAATTAAATTCATTAATTAAATGTTTATAAGCTAATCAAATTATTTAAAATTAAATTTAAAATAGAGTGATTTTTAGCTTTAAAACTATTTACATATTAAGAATTCAAATCAGCATGATTGTTTTATAATCGACTTGCTCATGTATGGACGTGATTCCCAAACTGGAATTTTCTGGCTCGGGAACTCTAAAAGCATTGAGATTTCTTAAAATCTTGAGATCGACTTTTTTTATGATTATAATAGTTTCTACACTTCATTTACGAGAAAGTAAAAATAAAATCATTGTTTTAGATACGGTTTATATCGAGAATTTGAACTTTTAAGTGATCGTTGTCATGGCACGAGACGCTCCTATGGGTATGAAAAGATAAAATAATTTAAATGTCAATTAATTACTCACAAATTTCGGGTTCTTCTCCATTTCTGTGTTTGGCTTCGTCTTCTTGGAGGGCAGCTATCTCTCGATGGACGAACTGAACTTGTTGACTACGTGTATTCTTAAGCAATAACATCTCATTTGGCCATGTTCGTTACTTGAGAATACACACAAGCAACCAAGTCTCCTCGAAGAAGCCGTCTTCCGCACCGTCACACCTGCAATTAGGCATTCAAACTTCGTTAGTAACTATCATCAACTAGCTGTACGACAGAAACTGATTACTGAATCTGACAATGATAACAGTGTTAAGCATAACTTTTATGCTTTTTTATTTATCCAGCAATCTATAACAAAAAATCTTAAAAGTGCAAAATGAAAGTCTGGGAGCAAATAAGTTATCTTGAGGGAACAGAAGCAAATAAATACAACTAAATTGTTGATTGCAGAAACCATATAAGTCAATAATATCAAAATGCTAGGAACTTTTTAAAAGAAACTAATTGATCTTTTATACCGATGATTACTTTTTTTTACCTGTTTGATTTTATATACCCATAATGTGACTTTACTTGATTCTTGCCATTTCGGTGGATTCTTGCCAATTAGGAATTCAATCGTTGTTAGTAATGATCATCGACTAGCTGTACGACCAAAACTGATTACTGAAGCTGACAATGATAACAGTGTTCAGCATAACTTATATGCTTATTTATTTATTCAGCAATCTATAACAAAAAATCTTGAAAGTGCAAAATGAAAGTCAAATAAGTTATCTTGAGGGAAGAAAAGCAAATAAATACAAATGAATCATTGATTGCTGAAACCATATGAGTCAGTAATATCAAAATGCTGGGAATTTTTTTTAAAAACTAGTCGATATTTTAAACCGATGATTACTTTTTTTTACCTGTTTGATTTTATATACCTATAATGTGACTTTACTTGATTCTTGCCATTTCTTCACTCATCTTCTACACTTATAAAAGGCAATGTTTGCGTGTGTGTGATATCCAGACGAATCTATCGCACTTACAGCCATGACATTTGGCACACAGGTAGACGTAATGGTGACTCAATGCACCTGGAAGCCAGAATTTTAAAATTTAATCTAGAATTTTTTTTATTTAATGTTTGGTGTTGTTTTGAGTCATTTTTGGTACGTTTGCGGCTGTAGTATCTTTTCTAATGATCGTTGTAAAACAATCAATGCACCATCGGATAGAACAAACAATTTTCGTTCTAATGAAGTTTGTTTTGAATTTCTAACATAATTTACTGAATTTTGAGAAATTTTTAAATAAAAGTCACTTTTATGGTAATTTTTGATAAGGATTTCTTCAAATTCCCGCATCTGTCGTTCTAATAACTCTATAATTTTCAATTTTTTTAGCTTATAACTGGAACGTTTCTGTCGGATTTAAAACAAGAACGGTTAAAATATCATATTCCGCTTTTTAAAATTAATTTTTCCCTGATCAGTTCAAAGTTTTTTTGCTAGCAGGATTTGACAGCGAGAATTTCTCCGGACGATCCCAGAATGCATTGTTGCTTCCTCGCAGGAGGTGACGTAATATGCTTTCATTCCCAGCCTGCATTTCTACAATCCGATTCTTTCCGGTGACGTCATTACATTCGCATCATTATCGAGAGGAAAAATAAGCGGGAGGATCAATAATGTGTATCTTTTGTTTTGATTTTGTTTTCAAAATTTTTTCGTGTCATTGTGGGCATTTTTTACTCCATTTTGTCGAAGTCCTGATTCCACGGGCAACGCCGTGTGCGTGTTCTAGTCATGTGAATACCCTTAGAACGTGAAAACAGCATGAAAGCAATTTTGATTTTTTTTAAAAAAAGAATGACTCATGCTGTTTCAACAATCAACGACTCAATTGAACTCATAATTCGAGGGCGAAAAAGAGTGACTTCTATTTTCCAACTTTTTTATTTAGTAGATTGAACCAATTACTAGTTGAGTTTAGTTATTTTAACGAAGCAGCACAAGGTTTATATGGGACATCATTTTGAACCGTGGTCACATGGCTCGGACAACACCCATGTAGGCACCTCCCTCTCAACACACCTGCAAGATGACATTTGCCCCTCGACGTCAGATTTAACGTGCACCAGGCTCACATACAGAATAAAACAACGTCTCTACCCCCGTGCCAGAGACCATTCCTGTCACTGAAAGTTCTGATGGGCAAGGCATGGGAATTTTATTTAAGGCAAAAACAACCCCAGATATTTACGCTATATACAGCACCGATCTGTATTATACAACTTCGTATTAGTGTTCCTTTCTCTGTTGTTGAATGCGAAGTACTTGATTCTGAAGGCACCAATGGTCGCTCATTGGAGATACAATCTCAAAAATATTTCGCACAAGTTTTGGAAGGAGGCTTTGGTTGCTTTTTTTTCTTTTTTTGACGTAGACTTACGTCTCTCCATAGTAGTCTAATGTTGTGTCGGGAAAGGAAAAAAATATGACGCTTTTCGTGGTATTTTTAAGCGCTTATAATTTCGCAACTGGTTCCTGGTTTAGTTTCATTTAACAGAGAAAGGTAGACATTGAAGATTGCACAAAGAATTTCAGAATTTGTAATTATGGTTTAGTCACAGGCGAGCTGCAAAGTTGGTGAAAATCACGAAAACTTTTTATGATGTCACAGCGACCGATGCGCACGCACGCATGGGTTGTGAGCTATATATTAACTGGATTTTAACAGATTAATAATTAATTCATTTCAAATTAATTCATTTAACAAAGAAAGGTTATCGAGCATAGGTCGAAGTCACGAAGAGCTACTTTAGTCACAGTTCAGTAATCGATTAATTAACTGTCCTTAATTAATTATTATTAACAATTGTTGATTTAATTGAGCTGTCCTTTCCATCGATTTGATTGAATTGAGTTGGTTTTAGTTTCATTTAACAGAGAAAGGTCATAGAGCATAGTTCAAAGTCACATAGAACTACTTTAGTCACAGAAAGTCACAGTTGAGTAATTTAAGTAAGTCTACGCCCCCTCAATTCCAGCGGCCGTTCCACAGAGACAGCTTCCCATCGAATTTTTGGTGGGAGGTGAGAGGTCTGGTAATTCTGAGCTTGTTGGTTGAGCTCCCTGGGAAGTTGAAGGCTAGGGAGGTGGAAAGAGATCTCTGTTTTTATTCATGAATTTCACTATCCTACGAATGTTTTGCCTGGAGACGAGATTATTCGCGACTTATTTCAACCCTTCTTGTTTGAAGTTTAGAGCTGACCTTCTCATAAGCCAAGACACTGTGATGGCACACTCCGTGGCACAGTGAAGTGCCGTGCCAGTACCACCACAACTGCATTGATCTCTGTCAGAGAGGTGGAAACTTTTAAGGTAGGTGGGAAAAAGCTATATTCAGAGAAGATAACATCCTCTCTAACCCATTTAGTGGGACGAAAAGTCACATACTAGGCGATTCTTTTGTGGAATCGGGTCTTGATCCCATGGCCCTTCGATCAAGATACCGAGACTCTTCCCAAGAGATTAGGCCTCGTGCTGGAAGAGAGTCCAGAATGAGTTCCGAGTCCGATGAATAACAATCGTGTATGCGCATCCGGCTCACATTAAATCTGTTCGGAAGTGAAACGTTCTAACATTTGTAGTATATTATGAAAATTTGAAGAGTACGGTGCCATCCTTTGTGATGTCTTCGTCATCTAAGCATGGCTTTAACTCTTTTAATAATGAAAAACCCCAAACGCCCGTTCAACCCAAGAGCTAATTGATTGAATATCCGAAGTGCGGGCTTTGTAAGTTAGAGTGGTTCACCCAGATGGGTTTTGGGGCAGGGAAATTTTCTTGAAACACTCATTTCAGATAGACCCATTTGCTTGTAATAATTCCCCTAATAGCCGTCAGCTAAGCAGAGTTCTCTTTTGTATATCGACCCATTAGGAATGTAAGCCGTCATTGCGAGTTTTGAGAGGGGAGATAGGGAATTTGTCTTATAATTGAAAGAGGAACTCGGACGTTCCCGCATTCTTAGGTCCCTAAACTCCAAATATCTTAGGAATCAAAGGATAAAGTTATAGATAACTTCCCCAATTGCTTCACCTCTAGAATACGGGTGCATAAAATCTCAAACCAACCTCTTAAAATTGGGGCTCTGGTAAATAAACATGGAAGTGCTTTCTTCCTTTTTGCTGTTGATACAAAATGAATTCTGAGGTACTTTTCGACCACCAGTAAACTTAGCCAACATACATGGGGTAGAGCAAAAGGACAGAAGATTAAAACTATCTACAGAGTGGTTAACGGACAAAAATATTAGCTCAGCATGGGATAGGAAATCCTAATGGTTAAATGGTCCAATATCTACACAGCCTGTGGGCAGAGAAAAGATGTAATCAGTAGCTTTAGGAACAGGATATTAATATATACTAGCAGCAGTGTTCTCCCCTCAGCTTTCCTCTATATTTATACAATGTGGAAAGTTTTTTGTTTAGCTTCGTCGTATATTAAAGAGAACGATCATTCCTTTCGGACCTCTTTTCGTTGACCGAATGAGTCCAAAATTTGAAACAGATTCATCACTTTGATGTCGAAATGAAGTCGAATTTCATTTATCTAGTTCAGGGCCATATTAATAAATAGGCAAAGTAGGCAACTGCCTGTGGACACTACAACTTATGGGGGTCCCGGGGTGGTATTTTCAGGGTATTCTTGATTTTGTGCCGACATTTGATTTACAAGGTTCATGTACTCAAACATATTCAAATTAAAATTAAATATTGCTTTCAGAAATTCAGAACATTATTCTTAGAATTTTTTCATGTTTTAAAATTTGTTTACAGATCAATGCGGTCAAAATTTTTCGCAATGGGCTCACTAATTCACTAGTCAACAGATCTGGAAATCTTTGTATTCGAATATTAAGATTCTGTCGAAAAATTTTTGTAAATTTTTAAATATTAAATTTATGTTTAACATTATTTTTAAATTTAAATTTTCTATAATCGATTTAAACTTTTAAATTTTTTCATAATAAAACCAACTATCTTGATGGTGATCCGCAATTTAAAAATTTAATTTCTGTTTGTCTTTATATGTATTACTTAAAAACTTGCGTGTTCTGAAACTAATCAAAATCATTAAAAAAATACCGTGTTTTGGAAATTGGGGAGGAAAAAGCAGGTCCCCAATTATTACAGACCCCCAACATTGCCTAAGGGCCCCTGCAAGGCTTAATACGGCCCTGATCTAGCACCTTGCATTTTTGAGTTACGTGTTTAAAAGCACAGGAACAGATAAATAGCTTGTTGATACTAGAGGTCATGATTGTCGCCTGGTGGCGCTGCGCGCTGTTCCAGATAACTCTCGAGCTTGTATTGGATGCGGAAGTTGCAGCTGAAGCTACTGTCTGTTTAGCTGAGTTGTGTTATATGATTGTCTTGTGCTGAAAAAGAGGATTTACTCGCAAAAGTGGTCACGGAGTCGCACCCATTGCTAGAGCGGATTGCTTCTGAAGATATAATTTCTCATTTTCAGACAATTTATCTTGAAAAAACGAACTATACTTTTCAAAACAGTAAATATCAAGAATCTATTGGCGATATTACTCTTTGGCTCAAAAATAGGAGAGATGATATCATAACTGCACGACTTTTAACCTGGCTGATTGTTACTCCGGCTCTGTTGCATAGATTTGGTCTACACAATAACTGTCGTTGTCAAATTTGCACTCTTGAAAATAACATGGAACACATTTTTTTGTTCTGTTCCAAATACTCAAGTCATAGGTCAAACCTCTATGGAGAATTTAATTTTAATTTTCAATTGTGTTCATCATTAAAAGCCTTTTTTCAAAAAACTGTTTCTAATCAGCGGCATCTCAGGATTCTTCTACAATCTTTGAAGTCTTTTGACATTTATTGAGTGCATCTTTTTGGCATTAGATAACGGCCTTTGTTTTGCTAAAAATCCATTTCATCTCATTTCAATCAATCAATTGTCTTGTGCTGAATGCTATGTGCCGTCTCATTCGTCAATAATTTTATGTTGCTTACGAATTGGAGTAGCATGTTGCTGCCTACGAGTCCTTTACAGACAGGTAAGCGAGCTGAATGAAATTAATATTAGAATTAATTAGTTCGCGAATATATGAAATTGCGAAGTTCGAACACAGCTGGCAGAATTAATAGAAAATAAGATTCATATCTACGATTTTGGCGTAGAAATTCTATACCGAAATCCATTCATCTCGCTTGTTGCGTTTTTGAGTTATCGCTTTCGGATACACACGAATGGACAGACAGTCAACCCATTAACAGATCTGGTCTAAAATTTCATACACATTATATTTCTGGTTTTCAAACCGTAAGCCAAAATTCATTCATTTATTAGTTTCAATTTTTGAGCAATTGTGTTCACATGCTCAAGGAAGAACATATAGACAGACTTTTCAGGCGGTTTTTACCCAAAAGCTTTACGCAAATTTAGAATTTTGATGTAAAAACCACATACGAAATTTTACGTAAATTTAGAATTTTGATGTAAAAACCACATACGAAATTTAACATATATTTACAGTTTTGATGTGAAAACCACATGCGAAATTTCACACAAATTTACAATTTTTGATGTGAAAATCATATACGAAATTTTACACAAATTTATAATTTTGATGTGAAAACCGCATACGAAATTTTACACAAATTTACAATTTGAATGTGAAAACCACATACGAAATTTCATCCGTCTAGCGTGTTGCGTTTTTTATTTATCATGTTCACAAACAAACAGATATGATTTAAAAAAAGTTGTTTTTTTTACAGTGGAAGTCTAAAGCATGGAGAATCCTTAAAACCTTGAGATGGACTTTTTGGACAACTAAAATATGGACTTTGACAACATATATGGAAAAATAAAGATAATATATAAGCTACTGATTATATCGAGAATCTGAACTTTTAAATGATCCTTCAAATGAAAAATAAGCACTTCAGCTGTGCAAATATTATTCATATTATTTTATTTGACAAGCACTAAAATTTAAATTTAATATGAATATTTTATCACTCTGAAGTGCTTACTTAGTTTATTGTTTAGTTCTCAAGGTTGACAGATTGAAGAGTTTGTTTCATTGTTTTACGATAACCTATTCCAGATGTTTTAAACTTAGGCATACAATGAAGCACCGTTGACACCTCTTTCAAGGGACTGACTTAAATGAAGAAAAAAAAAATGAAATAAAATCGAAATTTTAATAAACGATTTTGAATATAACAGATTTCATTCCACTAATGCAAATTCATTTAAAAATGATAATTTTAATGTTTTTTTAAAGATAATACTAGTATATTACTTTACAGACCTATATAAATAATTTAATTTTTAAATTAAATATTTATCATATAAGTGCGCAAAATCATACCTATATTGCATGTCTTGAGTTTTAATGATACTTTTCTAAAATTTTATACGAGTTATGTGCATGCATGTAGTCCTTTATTTGGAAATAGCAGGGAGGAAAAGGCTGTTATCCCCTATGCTTTCTAAGAAAACTTTCCCTCTTAATAGGAACGGAGAAATAATGCCAGAGGGAGAAAATTTGCGAATTTTAGACAGGGAGTAAAATGATGTATAACCGAAAATTTGCTTCGTATGAACAAAGCACTTTATCATTGCAATGAATACGAATAAATCGGACTGTGATCAAACGACCTATAAATGCAAACGACGAATAAACGGTGTACTATAATATGTTCCCATATAGGGTTAATTTTTATCAAAACACATGTTCATAAAATCCAACTTTAATTGTTATTCTGTGAATTAATCTATATACAAGATGATTATAATTAAAGTTCAACTTTCAAAAAGCTGTTAAAAAGAACCACTGGTCTGAATGGACTAAAATTTGACCTGAATATAACCGAAGAAGAGGGGAAAAGTATGGCAGAAGAAAAAAAAATTAGTTCTAAATTTTAGTAATAGATGGCAATTTACACGTCATAAAACGTACATGGGTTCGATAACCAGTGACACTAGCAACCCTAGTGAGACGGCCATTGCGTGGTTTGCATGTTAAACCAGCTTACTGTTCAATGTGCATAACTGTAACGGTTTTTTACTGAAAAATTCAATGAAAAAAACAATGACTTCCAACTCATTCGGTAATTGTGGTACTCTTGGTTGAAAGTCCATCCACCACAACAAGGTGGTGCCACATCGGATAACAAAATTGAAATCGGTTTTAATTTCCGTAAAGCCAAAAACCAACAATGAAATCGGTTTTTAACTGTCGCGATACTTCCCCAAGAAATGTTCAATATTCTGTCCACCGTTTCCTGCCACAAGATCAAACCCAGAAATAGCATATTCCACAATAGATCGGAACTGTGCCGGTTTTGTGAATGTGTTGTGCAATGAGTATCTTCAGTTCACCTAAGTTTGCAATCTGACCGCTGAACGCAACATGTTCCAGATAACCCCACAGACAGAAGTCACAAGGATTAAGATCAGGTGAACTTGGCGCCCAGTTAGTTAGAAAATGACGGCTGATAATCCTATCATTTCCGAAATGCATGCTTAGCAGCCGCTTAACAGGATTTGCAATGTGCGGAGAAGCGCCGTCTTGCATGAAAACTGTGCTACCCACACATGCACGCTGTTGAAGTGCTGGAATGACGTGGTTGAGTAAAAGAGATTCATAGCGTACGCCATTGATAGTACAGGTAGCAAGACCTATCTCTTGGGGTAAAAAACGGACTTTCAACTAAGGGTGCCACAACTGCCGAATGACTTGGAAATCGTTGTTTTATTCATTGCTTTTTCAGTAAAAAACTGTTACAGTCATGCACATTGAACAATGCAGTTGGTTTAACCTGCGACCCACGAAATGGCCATCTCAATGGGCCGCCAATGACACTGGTTACCGAACCCATATACATTTTATGATGTGTAAATCGCCATCTATTGCTAAAATTTAGAACTAATTTTTTCTTCTGCCATTTTCCCCCCTTCTTCGAGTATATTCAGGTCAAATTTCAGGTCATTCTGATCAGTGGTTCTTTTCTTGCAGCTTTTTGAAAGTTGAACTGTAATTATAATCACCCTGCATATTTAAAGCAAAAAAAAAGCTAGCTATGAGGTTTGCTGAGGTTTTTTCCTTCATTGGTCACGAATGATATTTGTGTATAGATTTGCTAAGAAATAGCAGATGAGAAGTAATAACTAACTGTTCATGAAATACGGCTTAAAAATGAACGAATAAACTTATTCTGTTGGAAACCTTCTGAATAAAGATAACATCGCTTATGCAAAATGTAGAGAGCAACGTCTAATATTAACAATTGTCATATTTAGAAAAATATTTATGTACCAGTTTTTTCAAAAAGATATATATTTTATATAAATCTGATATTTTTTTATGAATTGTCTTTCGGCTCATATGTTATTATTTTTTTAATTGCACGTAGGTAAGCCTTTGCTTGTAATCTGCGTATTAATAATAAAAATGCCGGGTCGTGTGTGTGAGTGAAGTGCTTAAACATAACAGCTGAATATTGAGAACTGTTGTTTAACGAAAAGTACTTTTGCACTAGTGATTTATTTCGAGGTTTCATTAAACATAAATTGTGTTTTCGTGGCCCAAACATTCAGTCACTTAAATAAATATAGATTTGCTGCAGTTGCAATCTGAGCATTCAAATAAAAGGTTCATAATGGAGATACACGTCACAGAGAAGTGTATATCGAAGTTCTACTCCGACATTTGATAAGCGATCGCAGCGCCATCAAAATGTATAATAGGAACTAAGCAGCTACGATTCCCGCCTTTTCGAGCGAAACATAAACACGACGCCGTAATTTCCTCTAGATGAGAACGGTATTTATTCCCCAGTTGTGACGATTTGGCTGCATACCTTTCACTTCAGACGAATGCATTTGTTGAGAGGGGATAAAGAACGAAACAGAGAGAAGTGACAGAGAAATAATAGGGTTGTAATAATACGACTGTGTTGACGTCTTCTAACATATCAAAATAGACTGCTCTGTTAAAACATGTTGATAAACTTTTCAGCTGCCTTCTCGCCAGAGCCAGGGAATTAGTTAAATATGTGTTTCGAAACTTCTCAAAAGGATTTAATTAATATCGTAATCAAAGGTGACGTAAATTAACGAAAAATATACAAAATGTTTCAAGTTCATTTCAGTGCCGGTTTTTACTTTCTCGTATACGAAGTATACAAAGAGAAAGTATTGTGATCGTCAAAAAAATTCAAACTCGAGATTTTGACGAATCTCCACGTTTCAGACCTCCTTGAGTCCGAAAAACACAATTTTGGAATTATGTGTGTCTGTGAAACAATAACTCAAAAACTATTAAAGCTACAGGGATGAAATTTGTATGTGGTCTTTACACAGAATTTGTAGATTTCTATCAAATTTTGGAAAAAATCCGTCCACGGGAAATCTGTCTGTCTGCACGTCCGATTTAATGTGAACGCGATAACTCACAAACTTAAATAGCTAGGTGGATAAAATTTGGTACACGTTTTTATCGTCATGAATGTAGGTCCGTATAAAATTATGTCTGTCTGTTTGTATAATTTACTTTTGAAAAGAATCCGTCATATCCACGCGCATGCGTACCGGAAGCAATCTTCTTTGCACGCGAAGGCTATGGAGCGAATTACGTCAGTTTGTCCTTGAGACGGCAAGAGCGGAGAATCGGTACGCATCTCTTTGAATTCTTTACCTAGATATTTTTCAATCACTACAATGAAAAACCTTCTGATAGTCATTGGATTTTGGGTAACAGTGGGTTCGAATTTTTTTATCCACGTGGGGGGAGGGGAAACAGAACCTTTCTGGGGAAGTATACGAGAAAGTTTAGGGGAGAACACTCCCGCTTGTTTTTTACGTGTAGGGCGATAGGGTGTATTAAAATTACCCGCAGTTAAAGGGTTAAAAATTTAAAAAGCTAAACGAAGGAAATTTGGCATGTGGCCTTTATACCAAAACTCTATATTTATGCGGAAGTGAAATCCGTCTGCAGGAAAGCAGGTCTGTCTATTCGTCTGATGTGGACATGATAACTGATGAACGCAAAGAGATAGATAGATTAACTTTGTCATTTAGTTGCACTACCAGAATTTCGTTATTATTCGTTATATTTGGATCAAATCCTCCGACGAATAAACTGTCTGTCAGTGTGTAGATAAACACGATAACTCGATCCTCTCCTGTATATGACGAAGAATATATTTTGTATGAATCTTAATTCATACAAAATATGAATACTATTATACTAGCCGCCTTCGGTGATAAGCTGCTCACTCATAATATTGATAGCCTCTGGCTGTTTTTGAAACTTGGCGAAATAGAACAGACTTTTTTTGAACCGATTGATAGAAAAATTGGACACAAATTTACAATTTAGGTTAGAAGGCCACATACAAAGTTTCATTTATCTAAGTAGTTTTGTTAAGAAGTTATTGCATTCAAAAGTATGCGGTTATACAGACCTACAGACAGTCAACCCTTTGACGGATTTGGCGCAAACTTTTATACGGACCTAGATTCATTTTCTACCTAGCTATTCAAGTTTGTGAATTATTGCGTTCACATTAACACGGACATACAGACAGACAGACTTCCCGTGGGCGGATTTTGTCCAAAATTTGATAGACACCTTCAAATGATATGTCAAGATCACATACCAAATTTCATCCCCGTATCTCTAATAGTTTTCGAGTTATCGTGTTCACAGACAGACATAATTCCAAAATTGTGTTTTTCGGACTCAGGGAGGTCTAAAACGTGGATATTCGTTAAAATCTCGAGTTCGAATTTTTTGACGATTACAATACTTTCTCTTTGTGTGCTTCGTATACGAGGAAGCAAAAAGAAATATACATGTCATGTATTTAATCTGATCAAGAGGCAAATCAAAAATATAGGCATGACAAAGTATGCATTTTATAATCAACGATAAAAATTTCCATTATATTTATTTACGAAAAAATATTTTTATAATTTAGTGGTAAGATAAACGATAAAAAAAGATTTATTTTATTTTATTTATTTATGGAAAATTTAGTGGCACATAAACCACAGCATCAACAATGGGGTTTATAAACCACACCCGCGTCTGGCTATAATTTAAGTATGTGGTTTATAAACGACACCCGCAGTTAAAGGGTTAAATAATCGCGTTCACATTCAGAGAGACATAATTGTAACACTCGTTGTTTTCGAATTCAGAGAGGTCTAAAACGCGGAGATTCCTCAAAATCTCAAGATCATTTTATTTTATTTATATTTTTATTTATTTGATTAAGATTACAATAAATTTCTCATTGTATACTTCATTTACAGAAAGAAAGTTAATGAAAAGAAAGTTAAAAAAATATTTTAGAAATCATGCAAAGCTAAAAGAACTAAGTAACAGCAGAATAGTATTGTTTTTATTTTAGTACTAGCTGTTACCCGCGACTTTTGAATTATTATATTTTTTTATAAAGAATGAATTGCTTGATGATTACTATTCTTTCTTTTTGTATGCTTCTTACACAAGAATGAATGAAATGAACTGCGATAATTCATATTCACATCAAACGTGTCAGTTGTGCCGCAGCGTTTTAATTCTGGATGCTTTGCGCATCTTGATAGAAAAAGTCTATAAGACGTCATAACACGCCGTAAGACAGAGTCCAGTTAAATTTTAGAGGACATGCGCAGTAACGTTTGTCACGTGATTGTGACCTCGCTGCAATGATCCCATCCCAAACTTCCTTCGACCTTCTTGAGCACTTAAAAAAAATCTGAGATTCTTTTGTGTTTAGTCTCATATTATTGTTACAAAACTATAAAGCTGTTTCCCTGACATGCTAATCTTGGCGACCTTGGCGACAAAAGGAATCTTCTAGAAAAATCTTGAACTGTGAACCTTTCTCTACTGGGACACAGCAACTTCATGAACTTTCCAGAGATTCCTATGTAATGACGTCACTTCCTATTGAAAGAGTATAAAAGCGAGCTCTCAAAGCAAAAGCAGCGAGTTGTAATTTGATCAGCAAGCGAGCTGGTGAGATGAGAGATTATGAGCGTTATTGAAATTAGCTGTAATTGAGATTTATAGGAAATCTCTGCTGAAGATTTTTACAAGTGCTGTTTCAATACTTGTGCTAAGTTTCTTCTCCTAGAATATTTTTAAAATAAAGAGCTTTATTTTTTTAATCCTGTCTACTGGATTGCATTCATGTATACCCACAAGACGACTTTGTCACAATACAATGAAGCGAATCGAATATGCCAGTCGGATTTTTTCCATATAACCTATTGGGCCCAAAATTTGATAATGATCTGCAATTTTGATGTCACGACTGCATACCAAATTTCATTTATCTTGCTTGATGAGTTTCTGAGTTAGCACATTCACATACACACCGATAGACAAACAAGCTGACGAACTCTTCGATCACAGTTCAGTTTAGTTATATGAACATTCCGTTTCGAAGCAACACGAGGACTATTTTGTGACGGCCCTCGTAATTTTGAACCGCGAGCAGTTGACGATGATGCCAAACAACTTGAAGATCAATGGTTTAAGAATGTAGACAATAACCAACTTTCAAGGAAGAAGATTAAATTAATAATCAAACATATTCATGAATATGAATTCCTGTTCAAACCAGATTCATAACGGCAACGACTAATGGTTCTAGTAGGAACAACTAATTGTTAAATTGCGATTCATAGTGGTAACGACTAATGGTTCTATGGTAATGGTGTTCTATGGTGGTCTATGTTAATGGTGGCAACATCTAATTGTTAAAGTGCGATTCATAGTGGCAACGACTAATGGTTTTTGTGGGAACAACTAAATGTCAAAACGTGATTCATAATGGCAACGACTAATGGTTCTAGTTGCAACATCTAATTGTTAAATTGCGATTCATAGTGGTAACGACTAATGGTTCTTGCGGGAACAACTAAATGTCAAATGTGATTCATAATGACAACGACTAATGGTTTTAGTGGCAACATCAAATTGTTAAAGTGCGATTCATAGTGGCAACAACTAATGGTTCTAGTAGGGACAACTAAATGTTAAAGCGTGATTCATAATGGCAACGAGTAATGGTTCTTGTGGTAACATCTAATTGTTCAAGTACGATTTCATAGTGCCAACAACTATATGTTCTAATGGCAACATCTAATAGTTCTAGTGTGATTTGAATATGTTTCAGATTGTATAGCGAAAAAAAAATCTTTATTCACTGAACACTTATTTTCTAAATAAGACTGTTTTTGTGAAACATCTTGAACAGATAGGACTGCTTTTGTATATAGGTTGTTGTTTTGATAGAGTTTAAGTTTATTTCATTTTTTATTAATATTTCTCTTTTTCAATTCTGTACATCTCTGGAAATTGTAAATTGTTTTGTAAATTTTGCTTCTAAATAAAGTGGTTCGGGCGTTTGGCTGTGGGGGACGCTGGCTCTGACGTTCGTGCTTCATCCATCTTCCACCGATGAGGTGACTCTAGTCGTCATAGGTATCGGGGCTCAGGGTGGAGTTAGATCAGATGACGAGTCGACACCTGAGCTGTCACCCCCTCTCCAAACTTCTACACCATACCAGCTGGAGGATGTTTGGCCTCCTACGTGTGATTTAGGGTGTAAAAGGCCCACATGCATGGCAGATCTTAAGTGGAATCAGGTTTCGAACCTAGAACTTTCAGGCCCCGAATTCGAGACTTTACCACTACCCCGATCATAGATTTAGTCTTAACCCTTTGGCTGCGAATTTTTTTAAATAATTTAATCAAATATTCTATATGAATGAGAATATATATACTCATATCAAATATACAAATATTCATATCTATGAGAATGAAGGTAATAGGCCGCAAATAAGTCGATTGTTTTGTGTATGGCTTAAAATCCGCTGCGAGAAAAAAAATGGACGGGAGGCTGTCTCTGCGAAACGGCCACTGGGATTGAGGGGCGTAGACTTACTTACCTGACTCAGCTGTGTCTTTCTGTGACTAACGTAGCTGTATGTGACTATTAACTCTATATTCTATAGTGATTGTTAGTCTAGTGTGACTATGTGACTCTATCTATGTAAAATTCTTCTTGAATTTTACCAATTTTGCAACTCGACTGTGGCTAAACCGTAATTCCAAATTCTAAAATTCTTTTTTCAATCTTCAATGTCCACCTTTCTCTGTTAAATGAAACTAAAATCAACTCTCTATGTTATCTGGTTGTGTATCTATAAGCGTTTTAAAATACCACGAAAAGCGTCATAATTTTTTCCTTTCCCGACACACCATTAGACCACTATGGAGAGACGTAAATCTAAGTCAAAAAGGCTGGGACATAATAGTCCCAAAACCAAAAATCATTATTTTCATGTATAAAGCATGATAATTATTTATTGCGAAAACTTATTTATATATTTACAATATATTAATTATTGCAAACTGATTACTATTGGTTACCAATAGATCAAAAGTATCGAACCTACAAGCGCAGAAGAAAAGTCTTCGGTAAACAGTAGCTTTTGGAGATAAAAATAGGCTGGCCCATCTAGATCAGTAAAGATGAAATGTGCACAATTGTTATGGTAATATGCCCCATCTGTAGTACAGGGAGTTTCAAAGCAAATTTTATCCCGGTAGTAATTTTAAAATATGAGTAGAACGTATATGCCCCGTTACTAGTCAAAGGGTTAATTTGCAGACAGATTAATAATATTACTGTAAAGATCATATCGTCTTTTAACAAGCAAAACCACCTATCTCAATTTTTTGAAATTTCAATGAGGAAGATTCAAATGAATTTTTTGCAACCAATAACGAATAATTTTTAAATATCTACTATGAGCATGAAACCACATGTCCCAACCATACATGAAAAAAAATTTGAAATGTTCGTTATTAGTTGCTAAAAATTCACTTGAATCTTCCTCTTTGAAATTTCAAAAAATTGAGATAGGTGGTGTTACTTGTTAAAAGAAGATATACTACAATTCACACATCTAGATAGTTACACTTTTGAGTCATTACGCACGAACACATCGACAGACAGTTACAAGTTATCTTCCTCTTTGAAATTTCAAAAAATTGAGATAGTGTTGTTGAAGTTAAACGAAGATGTACTAAACTTCACACATCTAGATAGTTACACTTTTGAGTTATTACGCACGAACAGATCGACAGACAGTTACAAGTTATCATCCTCTTTGAAATTTCAAAAAATTGATATAGGTTGGTGTTGCTTGTTAAACGAAGACAGGCAGTTAGTTACAAGTTTGACGAGGTCCAAAATCTGATAGAGATAATCAATTTTATTAATAAAACCATACACATAATTTCATGCATATAATACATTGTGATTCTGAGTTATCGTATTTACATACGCATGCGCGGACAGATAGATACGCATGCGCTGGATTTCTGTAGAGATAATTTCATCTAACATTTCATAGGAAATCTACAATTTTGGTGTAAAGATAGTATTCAAAATTTCATCGGTCTCATTATTGAATTATTTTTTTCACACTTCATCGGTCTATCTTGTCTCATAATTGAATTATTTTTTTCACACTTCATCGGTCTAGCTTGTCTCATTAT
>BGPR01005817.1:45210-64402 GCA_013235015.1 Araneus ventricosus
TATTTTTTTCACACTTCATCGGTCTAGCTTGTCTCATTATTGAATTAATTTTTTCACACATACGCGCAGGGCCGGCCCGAAAAAAAAGCGGGGCCTGCTGCAAAGTTGACTTGAGAAGTCTCGGAAAAAAGTTTTGTCCAACAGAATAATTTATTTATTTTATTATTTGCTGTTTATTACATTTCACAATTTTGTATAGTAAGGACTAAAGGCATACATGAAAATGATAAATAATAAAATTATTTTTAGAAAATTAATATTTCAATCATGCAAAAATTCGTTAAAAAATAAAACAACCAAAATATTTGGTTCATAAATATAATTTGGTATGCGACTTACTGGAATAACTTTACAATATGATATTTTCGTTTCATTTTCTTATATGTTTCGTAGCAAATTATTTATTATTTCGTTGACAATATCACCACAATTTAGTTTTTTGGTTAATTCGGATTCGATAACTGAAATTGTTATAGAGGTCAATCGTTCTTCACTAAATGCTAAATCTCAAGTAATTTTTTATTATTTTTAATCTTGAAAAATATCTTTCTGCGTATGCGACGGTAATTGGTAAGGTCAATAAAATTTTAGAACAGAAGCAAATGAATTATTTTTAACTAAATATTGTAATATTGTGTCCTATAAGGCAAAACTCGACGACACATTTTGATTGTTTTTAATAAATCAATGCAATGAATTTTCGTCTTGCAAAATCAATCGGCGAGGCATGGCCATGCAAACACGAACAGACACACCTACTGGGATTATCCAAAAAGTGGCATTTTAGAACTCTGTCAGGCCAAAAAAGTGGAGATTCAACAAAATCGAGGTCAAATTGTTTCACGATTACAATATTTTCTTATTGTAAATTTCCCGCATGAAGGAGTTAAAATAAATTTATTTTTTAAAAAAAACTGAAAAATACCTCTATAGATAAAAGCTTGTAAAAATGTAAGATGGTTGTTTATCATTGTAGATGTAAAGATATATTTACTTTTGAAATCACGTCTATATAGCGTTATCTTTACTGATGATTGAATGAGTTTTCAAAATAAGTAGCATCCTCCACTTAAGATGTGATTGTCTTTGTTATCAAAAATAGAGGGTATGTGTACCTACTTCACGAATCTTATCACGAAAGCAAATAGAACATTCGAAGAAAAAAGGAATAGCAACAGCAACAAGTATCATGAATCTTTGGATTCGTGATTTTTATTGTAATACTCGTGATATCAAAAATAATAGCCTGAGAAAAACGCATATTTGCAGTTATTTTTCCGATTCAGCTGAAATTCAAATTCCCGAACTAGCTCGATAGAAATGGTGCTAAAGTAAACAAAAGCTGTGCTTCATAAACATCAGGAAATCATTTGTGTAAATAAAGATAAAAATGCAAATGTTGCCAATACGTCATAAGAGCCGAAGCTAGTAAATAGAAATCGTCTGCAGATACAATGCACACATTGCTACACTTCAGAAAGTTGGATTACTCCTGAAATTCTTAATTTCCCATTCATTTATTGCAGATAAATTCAAAATACTACGTACTCATAGAACCTCCCATTTCTTTACTTAATCATCAATTTTGGAAATAAAAACTGATAATCATGTTACTTGAACAGATAAAATAACATCTTTACTGTAACGAATTGTTTTCAAGCTTCAGTTTTATCTTTTAAATACTGGACTAAGATGGCTTTGCCAGTGTTTTTACTTTCTCGTATGCGAAGTATACAAAGAGAAAGTATTGTAATCGTCAAAAAATTCGAATTCGAGATTTTGACGAATCTCCACGTTTTAGTCTGTCTGCCCTGAGTCCGAAAAACACAATTTTGGAATTATGTCTGTCTGTCTACGAAACTGTCTTCTGTCTGGAATGTCGTCTATCTGTGAACGCGATAACTAGAAAACTATTAGAACTACGGGGATGAAATTTGGTATGTGATTTTTGCACATCATTGGTACCCTTTTATCAAATTTTGAACAAAATCCGTCTACGGGAAGTCTGTCTATCCACTTTCATGTGAACACTATAACTCAAAAACTTGAACAGCTAGATGGATAAAATTTGGTACACAGTTTTATCATCAGGAATGTAGGTCCGTATAGAATTTCGGTCCAAATCCGTTGAAGGGTTGACTGTCTGTCGGTCTGTATAATCGCAAACTTGTGAACACAATAACTCTTTAAGATAATGACTTAGATATATGAAATTTGGTATGTGGCCTTCTACCTTAATTGTAGATTTGTGTCCAATTTTCGTTTCAATTCGTTAAAAAAAGGGGGTTCAAATTGCATATTTGCTTCAAAATGCACATTGCGACTGTGTGTGGGCGAGCGTTTCGCTTATTTTCCTCAAGTTAGTATGGTTGGCTTTTGACTTTGGCGGTCTCCGAAGGAAATTGTAGCGAGCGGCAAACACGCGCTTCGGAAATTATGGCAACCCCTCTAAAACGAAACTTCTTCTCTCATTCTCTAGATAGACGCCTGTGATTAACCAGAGGCATTGTGTGATATCTATAGTAAGATTTCGTGCTCAAAAATGTTAGATAAAGTTGTAGTACCACAGCGCGTGTAAAAATTGCGAACATACGCAAATTTTTTCGCAAAATATTAAGTTTTGGGGAATTCATAAATTTTATGTTTCATTGCAAATCACCATTCAAATTTTTTTTTCTCAGAATAACCAGGCCTTGAGTAAATACCCCAAAAATAGTTACCTATCTACTGGGTGTTTACCCACCAAACATTACTGGTCGTATACCAGAAAGTTTCGGGGAGGCCCCTCCCGCTGGTTTTTTATGTATTTGTTCTCGAGGCACAGACTGCACGTAATGTGAAGGCTTGTGATTGTTTATATTTTGGCTTGAAAGTTCAGTTTTTCAAATTGCTTGCACGATAAAACGACTTCAGTTTGTTAATAGTTAAATAAATCTATTTTTGATATAAAAATTGGCTATTTCTGAATCTGACGTTACATTACAAACACTAAAATCTAGTATAATTTTTCTTTCTCGTATGCGAAGTATTCAAAACAAAGTGTTGTAATCGTCAAAAAAATCCGAGTTGGAAATTTTGATGAATCTCCGCCTTTCAGACCGTCTTCAGTCTGAAAAAAATCGTTTTTCTAATTATGTCTATCTGTGAACACGATAACTCAAAAAATAAATAAAGAGCTAGAAGAATGAAATTTGGCATATGGTATTTGTGTCATAGCAATATATTTGTGGCAAAATTTGGACGTATTCCGTCAGCAAGAAGTCTGTTGTCCCTCTGCATGTGCACACGCTAATTCACAAATGCAGTGATCTACACTGATGAAATTTGGAATAATTTTACCACGAGAAATGTGAATCACAAAAATCACCCCGCCCTACCTTAGTATCCGAGTTAAGATGAAAGACCGACCGCCACGACAGCATTTTGGGCACTGTGGCCCCCGCATAATAGACCCCATTACTACCGGTTCACGCGACGACCTCCCGTTTTACCGGGGTACGTCCCATCTCAGAGATGGGCCTTAAGAGCCACACCACCATTACTATACCCACCATTGCTATAAAATTTTATTCAAATTCACATTTCTGGAATCCCACTGGGGGCGAGGAATCTGGAACCCATTGAAGCGAGAACCTGCTAACTTATACGGCAGCTTCTCATCCGCGAACTCGCGGTGGCGCCCAGTGGGATTCCAGAAATGTGAATTTGAATAAAATTTTATAGCAAATCCGCAAAAGAGCTTAGTGTGTATTGGTTTGCCTATTCGTGTTAATCTGAACATGATAAATTGCAACAAGCTAGAGGGATAAATTTTAGTATGTGATATTTTTGTTACGAAGCTGTAAAGTTCTTTCCCTGATATGCTAATTTTATGACAACAACGAGAGTTTTGCAGAGGTTTTATTGAAGCCAAGCCATCGAACCCCGACCTTGGCGACCATTTTGGCGACTATGGGAACAAAACGAAGCTTCTAGAAAATTCAAGCGTTATGGTTCCATCTCTACTGGGAACAAAAATTTAGAGAACCTTCGAGAGATTTCTATGTGACGTCACATCCTATCGGAAAAGGTATAAAAGACAAGTTACTCTAACGAGGTAATCAATCGTCTTTGGAACTTTGACCGCAGTGCAAGGTTGGAGCTGATAGACATTGAGCGCAATTGAAAGTGTTGTTACTGATATTCATTAGTGATATGCTGTCTGCTTGTGGTATCTTGATATAAATAAAAGTCATTGTGGGTATGTATGTATGTTTGTATGTACGTATGTTCCACATCTCCTCCTAAACCACGGCCCTGATTTCAACCAAACTTTGCACACTTATTACTTAATACAAGGGGAAGATTACTGCCAACTTTTCAAAGTTCAAATGTTAATTAAACAGTCAGTTAATTCGAAATTAACCGAAACCGTTTTTCTGCAGTAACTTCGGAGCAGATTATCCCTCAAAAATTATTTTTATGCCATCTTAAAGTTCAAATGTTTACCTTTTCAATGATACTAATATTATGTCTGTAACAGGTTTTCTTCAATTTTTATTAAGTTTTCAAAATTTATTATATTGTTAGTTACATGCAGACAATTTTGAAATAACGTAAATTTATAACTACTCCGTTGCTAGGCAACGGTTATACTTTGAACTAATTTACCTTATTTTCTGAAATCTTTGCTTATTTTTATAAATGTATCTTAATATAAATAAAAGTCAATGCCGGTATGCTTGTATGTAGATTCCACATCTCCTCCTAAACCACTGAAACGTTTAGATCCAAATTTTTTATACTTATTATTTAAGACAAGAGGATGATACCTGTCAGCTTTTCAAAATGAAAAAGTTAATTAAACAGTTTGTTAATTAGAAATTAACAGAAACCGTTTTTCCGCAATAACTTCAGCGCAATTTGTTCCACAAAAAAAATATTTTTATACCATCTTAAAGTTCAAATTTTAACTTTTCAATCATACCAATTTTATATCTGTTAAATTTTTCCTTCAATTTTTATTAATTTTTAAGAATTTAATAAATAATTGATTACCTGCAGACGATTTTGAAAGAACGCAAATTTATAACTACTCCGTTGCTAGGCAACGGTTAGACTTTGAACTAATTTACCTTTTTTTCTGAAATTCTTGCTTATTTTTATAAATATATCTTAATATTAATAAAAGTCAATGTCGGTATGCTTGTATGTAGGTTCCACATCTCCTCCTAAACTACTTAAAAATTTAATAAATAACTGATTACCTGCAGACGATTTTGAAATAACACAAATTTATAGCTACTCCGTTGCTATGCAACGATTAGACTTTGAACTAATATACCTTTATTTCTGAAATTGTTGCTTATTTTTATAAATATATTTTATATAAGACAAGAGAGATCATTATCAACTTTTAAAAGCCTTAATATTATTAAAATTTCAGTTAATTAGAAATTAAGCAAGATATGGCATTTTCCGTGATATTTTTCGAAAATTTGTATTAAGTCACAAAAACTATTTTTACACATATTTAAAGTTTAAAAAATTATCTTTTCATGACACAAGCTTCATTTCCGTTCAATTCGCTGCCCTCATTTTAAATTTTTTTCAAAAATTAAATTGTGTATAAAATCTACAATTTGTAACACTTTTTTTTAATTGCTGAAGAACAAGAATATATAAGAAGAATTGTTGCTATCTCACATTAGAAGAAATTCCGGATGAAGACTAATTTTATTTTTTTATTCCTATTTATTTCAACGCTTTTTTTTAATTAAAAATTTACTATGTAATTAATTGTCCCAAAACATCCGTTAAAATCTTTCTTATACTGTAAGATTTATAAACAAAATTTGAAGTACCTATGCAACAAATATTAATAACTTATGGAGAAAATTAGCTATCGGCGGTTTTTAAAAATCGTCTGGTTCAATTGATAGTCTCATTTTAATTATAAAACGTTTCAGAAGATGGAAGAATATTGGGTATTGTAATTTTCGGTACAAAAGTAGTTTTTAACATCGAAAATATTAGACAAGAAAGTATTTTAATATCCCTAGCAACACCGGTCATAACAGCTAGTTAATTTATAAGAGAGCTGATTAGTTTTGTTGCCTGTGCTACGTTTTGTTTTCTGAAATATTCGTGGAATAAAGAGTCATCATTTTTTTACTCTCCTGCTTGTTGGACTACATTCACGGGCACCCATCGGACGATTTTTCGTAAAAATAAACTGCATCAAGCTAGAAGGATGAATTTTAGAATGTGATGTTTTAAGCAAAAATTATATAGCTGTATCAAATTTGGATAAAATCGGTGAACGGCAAGAGAAATTATTAAAAAATGCATATTCGGTTCTCGAAATAGACGTACTCGATTCTCGAAAAATGCATACTCGATTCTCGAAAAATGCATACTCGATTCTCGAAAAATGCATATTCGATTCTCGAAAACTGCATACTCGATTCTCGAAAGTTGCAAACTCGATTCTCGAAAAATGCACACTCGATTATCGCAAAATGCATACTCGATTCTCTTCGCTATACGATGGAACTAAAGACAAAACTTTCCATACTGTGGAACTTTCCAAAATGGGTAGATACATACACCATTTTGAATAAATGACAGATACACTGTTTTCATAATAGAGCGCACTATGCTACTAATGGCATCTAAGAGAAGTTTTATAAAGACTGAATGAACCTATGGGATTTGTGTGTGAAATTGAAAAGTACTTATTATGGAACTACTAATAAAATCTCTTCAAATTGAATTCAAATAAAGTATTTTTTGCTTCAAGTTTTAGATTCAAACTTTTCCTTAAACTAAATGCATTTTAAGAAAATGCTTCTGATACTCTCTGCTGTTCTGATAAAAAAAACCATTACGATAGATTGGCAAATTTTCCGAAGGAAAAAACTAAAATTATTATGATAAAACCACGCTTAATAAAGCAGGTTTATAATGAAATATTAGCAAAAAAATAAATCCAGTTAAAAAAACTTAATTTTTCATCAATTTCAGATGTCATTTTCAACAATATCTTCTGTTAATATAATTATAAAATTTAATTATTACCAAATTATTTTTTGTCTCGACTTGAGAAAAAAATTTAATTCGACAACACTAAACTTGAGGCATTTCTCAACAACTTTGAGTTGCTTTTTCCATAACATGACACAAAAAATGTCACCAACCCTTGATCTTATCCATGTAGATGCGTCAATTAATAGATATCTGAATGTGACAAAAATATCAAGTACTTTTTATCAAGTACTTTTCTTTTTCTATTTTTTCATTGTTATTATCGTCATATGTGTCATATAGATTGCCAAGTGAAAAGATAAACAGGTAATTTCATTATGACTTAACTGCACTTTCTAAATTCATTTGTCATAAATGATCAGAACTTGATCAATTAGAATAGTGCAACTAAACTAACAAAAAAACAATTGTTTACAACTGTCTTCTAAAAATGCATTTTCTTATCACTGATAAGAGGCCAGTCTGTTTTTATCTAACTCAAAATTATATTTTATTTTCTCCGACGTAATAAATACCTACCGTAAATGTAAACAGTGCATGTCTTTTCTTCGAGATAAACAATTTATTTAAAAATATCAAAACATTTATAAGAAATTTTAAAGTTTAAATTTAGCTTATTTCGTTATGTTTTTAGTTTGTCATATACGAAGTATAAAAGAAAAAGCATTATAATTATCAAAAAATTCAACTTTCCAGGATTTAGTTCTTCCATGTCCGAAAAAACACATTTTTCGAACTATGTCTGTCTGTGAACACAATTCGAAAACGGAAAGATCCAGACTAAATATCTTCGGTATGCTGTCTCTACACCCAAATTGTAGATTTCTGTCAAATTGCGGTTCAAATTTTCCAACGTCTTGACTGTCTGTCTATTCATGATAATTCATACATACAGCTGGGAATATGGATGGATTATAATATATATATATACAACAAATACGAAACAAACATAGCAGAAATGTAAAAGCAACATATACAAAATAAACATTCATAAAACAAAATGTCAAGAAAAAAATCTGCGGTAAGAAAAAGCCGAAAGTGGAATATATATATAAAAGGGGAAGATAAAATAATATAGAAAAATATAACACAAACGCAACGAATGCGCAAAAATGCTGCAATTCAAGAAGATTTGTGGAGAATATATCAATATCATGAAAGTCAATAAATGTTAAAATAAAATGGAGAGACTGTAGTAAATCGGTAAAAGCGTATAGATGCTCATCAGGCTAATTTTTTAACGGTTCGTATAGATTTTACTTACCCTGATGAGCATCTATACGCTTTTACTGATTTACTACAGTCTCTCCATTTTATTTTAACATTTATTGACTTTCATGATATTGATATATATATGTGTGTGTGTGTGTGTGCGCGCGCGCGTGCGAGAGAGAGAGAGAGATCATTTCAACTGATGTTGTGTTTATCCAAATTCAAAAAAAATGCGGTAGATTAAATCCAAATCAGTTTATTTCAGAAGTAAGGCGTAATCAAATTAGTTGTAGAGTACCCCATGATAAAGATTTTTAAAAGATTATTGAAATAATAAATCCATGGCCAGGAGTAAAGAATTACGCCTAAAACGGCGTAAGTTGCTTGGTACGTTACATGATTGAAAAAGAGGAAGTTGCAACGTCGCAGAGAGCTTAAATAGTATTTTAGAAACGGGGAATTGCCGAATTTGAGGCTCGAGAACTAGTGCGAGTCTAAATTAAAGCAGAAGTGCTTTTATCATAGGATTGAAGTAGAAGTAACTCGTTCGTAATTAAAAATTAACTGGCGTTAAAAACAATTTATTTTAAAGATAGGGAAATTTCTAAGTCATTACATATATATATAAGATCAGGCTTTAAAAAGGTGAAATGCAGTCCATTTTGATCATGGAAGAGACAATATTTGCTTAAATCTTCTTTTATTGAGGCATCAGGCGTTATTTCTTCATAGGTAAAGTACTTAATTTTTACGTAGCTCCATGACCAGTATTCAGAATTTTACGCCCGAGCGGCGCGTTGTTGTTGAAAGCTTACATGCCGGCGTGAAAAAGTGCCGAAATGAATGAGCAGAACGCTTAAGTACCCAGGAAAGGTAATTCCCCTTTAGAACTCGTGACTTGAAAAGAAAGTTGTAGTGCGTTTATTATGATGAAAGTAGAGGTATTTAAAATGAGGTGTCGTTAAGATTATTTAGGAAAGTTAAAAAATTAAAATATCACATATATATAGAAGATCTCATGATAAAGAAAATCTGTATCATCTTCCGGACGCAACCGGTCAAAGGAAGAGATCCGAAATTCATACTCGATTCTAATACTGTTCAGCAACGGATTCCGAGACTACCAGTTTTGGACGATTTTACAACGGAAAGGGGTGTCAGGCAATGAGTCATATGAGCGCATTTCCGGAGTTCTTTGTTAGAGCACGCTCAGTAAAATGTAAACATCACCCTTCCATTCTTCACTTTCCCCCTATTTTGACGAAAATAACTCCGCCCGGCGCATGCGCAAAAGCGCGGAGGGTTTCCGAATCCGTTGATAAACAATAACTATACGACGAAGATAAAATCAAAATCCACCATATTGATATGGATGTATACACAGAGGGAAGAACACTCCCGCTGGTTTGAACTCGTAGTCTGAAAATAGTTGAAACACTGAAAATCCTTTTATATAAAAAAAATTAGCAGCAATGAAAAAAATCAGTTACTGTAAATCAGTTATTTATAAAAATTAATCAAGATAGTTATTGAAACGCTAATGGCAAGTAATAAAATGTATATAATTTAAACAATTTTTTAAAAATTAATCTCAAGTTAATTTTTCCTAGCGTCTCATCAATTTAAAGACATTAGCACTGAAAGGAACTTTCAATGTAGTGTTGTTTTAAATGACAATCACAATAAAATTTTTATTTAATTTAAAAAACTATGTGCAGTTGTTTTAGATTAAAAAATGCCTCATATTAATGTATTTTTCTGAAGTTTTTTTTTAAAAATAAAATCAAGATTTAAGGATTTTCGTATTTCACAAAGTTAAATTAATGTTATTTGTTATATATTTCCACTATAACGGAAAAATTTTACGTCTGAATTTAATATCATTTCTCCTAAAACACCGAGACACTTTTCGTACTTTTAGAAAATGGCTCTCAAACTACGAGTAAGCAATAAAGTCTCGAATAATCGGACTTTGGATTTAAGAGACAAGCAGTTACTGTTCAGCAACGGATTCGGAGACTACCACTTTTGGGCGATTTTACACAGTAAAGGGGTGTCAGGCAAAGAGTCATATGAGCACATTTCCGGAGTTCTTTATTAGATCACGCTCAGTAAAATGTAAACATCATCCTTCCATTCTTCACTTTCCCCCTATTTTGATGAAAATAACTCCGCCCGGCGCATGCGCAAAAGCGCGGAGGGTTTCCGAATCCGTTGCTAAACTATAATATGTTTGATTTTTATGAAATAACAGTCAATTAAAAACCAAATGAAGTTTAAAGCCTTTTTTCACATTTCTAATATGCAGTTGTAAGAAATTTTCTGCTATTCATAGAGTGTGTTTACATTTAATATTCTACATTTACATAATGCAGAACAATTTGAAGTGTATATTTTAAATACTGTTCATGATAAAATTTGTGATTAAACAAACTTCTGATTTTGTGAACACCCTTTCGCAATTAATTAATTCGCTATTATATCGAGGGCTTACTATAAATTAATCTCTGATTGCAGAAACCCAAATGAATATTTTTTTTCAAAATTGCGTTAAAGCTGTTTTCACATTCTATAGAGGTATTTACAATAATGAGTGAAGAAATTACGAGAGTCAAACAAAGACACGTTATAGGTACATAAATTCCGATAGGGAAAAACAGAATCATTTATTTAAAAAAATAATCAGCTTTTATTAAAACTCCCAGCATTTTGATATTATTGACTCGTGTGCTTTCTGCAATGAACGATTCAATTATAAATGAAACAAGAAAATATTTATTATTCAAACTATGAGTTATGAATTAGAATTTATAACCTCGAACTTCTTGTAACAATGGTGAATGACAATGCAAAAAAAGGAACGGTAATGATTAATCAATTTCAAAATGACAACATAAAGAAAAATGAAGTTCATCTGCATTCCGTAGATGTTGTCTGTACTGACTTGGAACTCTGAGAATCCGTTGCTCTATTGGAACAAAAGAAAATGCTGCGTCATACAATCAGCGAATGTTTTTCTTGCGAAACAAATTAACGAAAAAGACGATATTTCTCAGTGATTGATTCTGTTTGAAAAAAATACAGAAGGAAATTCAAGTTTTTATAAAATCATCATTCGTAGATAACGTTTTGGTTGTAAGAAATAAACATTTAAGCATAATGAAACCTAGAGAAAGTATTTAAAAAATTCTCAGTCGTACAAATAAAATTTTCGAGGGACCAGGCGCATATCGAATTTTATCATGCATTTTTGGGAAACAGAAACTATGATTTTATTTCTGTTTCATAGAATGTCGGAATTTTTGTGCTATAAAGTAAGCATCATTTTATTTCTGTTATCAAAGCAACTAGATCTTCGTGTGTTGTTTCATTTAGGAGACATGTAATAAAAAACATGAAAGAGTTTCACGTGAATATGCAATTTTAACAAAAATTTAGGTTGTATTAGACTATAAATACATAAAAATTGAAGCTTTATAAACAAGATAAAAATTGATTTTATAGTTCATTAAAATTAAACAAAAGAAGTAGGCGTTTTGAAAACCAAGCCAAATCTTCCTGATATTAAGAAAACCAACATATACCTAAAGTTTTATAATTAAAAAACCTAGTACAATGGAAATAAGCTGATAAATGATTATAATATGTCAAAAAATTCAGAAATGCATATATCCTCATGACCGTGATTTAACACTCTGTGAAACCTGTTATCTCTGATACCATTCACAAATTTGAACGGGAAAGAAAAAACCTAAAGTGTCAGGCACGTCTGACAAGCGTCATGAGGACATTGTTTACATTCGCACATCTGAATACATTATATTACATAACCGCTTACAAACCATCTGCTTATTTATATGATGCAACGAACATCACTTTTCTTGCACTGATCGATACATTTCATCAGTGTGTTACGGAATTATTCAGTAGACTTTGCTTATTATAACCGTCATCATAGTATTTTACTCTATAATAGCTTTGTTTATTTTAAACTAGAAAATCACCCGTCATGGTATGGCGGGTGCAAATTGCCTCTTCATTCGAGAGATTTCCCGTCAAAGTTGACGTGTTTAAATAGATATATATGCGAGAGAAATGTTTAATATTGATCAAAAACCAATAAAATAAACATATGTTTTAATTCAGGAAATATTTTTTTTTTATTTACATATTTCTTTATTCAAAAAACATCTTGGTAAACAACATTCCCTGTGAAGTATTTTTCGTTGTTTAACAACTTTATTATAATTCAATAGCCATGAAATTCTCAGTCAAACGTACTAACAGTAAAATTTCAAAGGAATTGACTTGACTTGAATTGTATCTACAAGGTTTAGGGATTTTTAGTAATAAAGGCTGTTAACCCCTAGTTCAAAAAAAATATTCATTCCAAAATTCGTTTCAATCTGCTTAAAAATTAAGTAAAATTGCCATCAGGAGATGGACTAGAAAAATTGCCGATCCAATTCGGTCAAGACAAAAAAAATGGCGTCCTCCTAGAAGGGCGGCCATATTCTTTCTTCAAAGGAATTCTTTTTCGAAATTCTAACCAAAACAAAGCACTTCTCTGCTTGCCAAACGTTGCCAAAAAATATTATCAAATTATATCATCACGATTGCAATAAATAATCGGATGCATCGTGGCGTCCAAACTATATCACGACCATGATATACCAATGACGTAAATTACTATTTTCTATTAAAAAACGGAAATTAATTTGAAATATAGGATTAATATAATTTAAAATTTCTCGGGAACTATTGATAATAGCGAGATAAATTTTATATCAATCGATAGCAAATTTTATTTTACTATTTTAGAGCTATTAAATTTGAAATTAGAACGGCAATTACTCATTTAAATTTAAAATTACTGAAATTTAGGTTCTGGAACAATGAAATAATGCTGTTTAACGTCTCGCATTGCTATGGCGCAAGTTTTATTGTTGGTGACGTCAGAGCGTTACCGGGAGACAGCTTTACCGGGATGTTATATTAGTAATTACAAAAATAAGTCCGCAAGTACTATGACGTATTAACTTTTTAACAAACTCTTATTAGTTATCAAAATTTTTGGGTGCATGTTTTAAAATATTAATTAATTTAAGAGGATTCGCGAATGTTACTGATTTTCGCCTTTTCCTTTCCATTTTCCCGAAGATTCTTTAAGAGCGTTCTCAAAAGAATACTTCCGTATATTTTTCGATCCATTTACAGTGCCATTTTTTCATGAAAATCTATGCAATTTGCTCACATCACTGTTGGAGTGCTTAAGAATAGAACTGCGGATTTTTTCCCTCTCTCTTAACGTCTTGGATTTCAAAATGTCACCTCCCGATAACGACCGCTTACATGCCTTCTCATCGTGAAAATCGATTCCAGTCTCAACTTCGACACCCTTTTCGAAAAACATTCTTTGACACGACACAACACAGATGAAACAACAGTTGAACACAGATGAAGCAACAGTTGAACACAGATGAAGCAACAGTTGAACACAGATGAAGCAACAGTTGAACACAGATAGCAACACATATGAAACAGCAGTTGAACACTGATGAAACAATGGTTGAACACAGGTCACAACACAGATGAAACAGCATTATTACATTACATTACACCACCTGCATTCCCGTGTTTAGAGCCATTTGGCTCCTTTCCGGTTTGGATGGATGCAGGTGAATTTTATTTTTTAAGAAAGGACAAAAACAAGTAACAGGTACAAAAACAAATAAAAATGAAAAAGAAACATACACTGGGACATAGAAAACAATACAAAATAGAAAAAAATACGTAGAGGGGAAAAATCATAAGTAGCCGGAAGTGTGTGTCAGTCTGGGTGCTCAATTATTATTCTCTGCAATGAGATTGTTCTCATCACATATGAAACGCATTAGGAGTCGAAGTCGGATTCTTGATAAGCTGTTCGTTAGAATGTTTTTCAACCACTGTAATTTAAGTGACACTGTTGGAGTTTGGAAATGCCAGGAGAGGGTGAACCGACATTTTGTGGCATAGTGCATTGGATCTCCTTTTTCTCCGCACGAGCAGTTGTCATGTGTTCGAAGATTGAAGCGATGAAGGTATGAAGGGAAAGGCCCGTGTCCTGTAACGAACATTATCTCTTCTCTATTCCATCCTACTGGCTTGTTTGAGACCCTAGGCACTATATCATGTGTACTGCGGTCGGTTTCTCCGTTATCCCAGTTGTCTTGCCAGATGCTTAGAGCAGCTGATTTAATCTCAGATTTCAGGTAGGAAAGTGGCTTAGGTAGAAGGAAAAAGTCGCCTTCTGTGATGGCTTCTTTGGCTAATTGGTCTGCGCATTCGTTGCCTAAATAACCGACGTGGGCTTTAAGCCATCTCAGGTGAATGTGTTTATGGGAGAGCAAAAGGGTTTGAATTTCTCGGACCATACTATGGTGGTATTTAGGATTAAGTATGGCCATCAAACTTGACAAAGTGTCTGTCCAAATTTTGATTGGTCTATGAAAGGAAGAAGCTGCTTCAATTGCCATTCTAATTGCGAGGATTTCAGCTTGGAAAACCGAATTGCTGCGATCAAGTTTACCTTGCCAAGAGGCTATTATTCCATAGTTTTCGAGAATGCAATATGCGCTACCAGTGCCTTCGTCCGTTTTAGATTCATCAGTATATATAGCCTTGACTCCTGAGTCTATGTGATTTTCTGCAAATGAAAGTTGATTGTGGAGAAGAAAATTAGGGGGGTGAATATGAATTCCACTGTTTTTGCTCTCACTATTGGGCTGAATATAACGGTGAAAAAGTTGGATGAAGATCTTGCTCTAGCAACTCTGGCATAAGTTGATTCTTGTTGGATTTGTAGGTGGAGGGGTTGAAGACCTGTGACCACTTGGAGAGCAGCGATTGGGGTTGTCCTGTATGCACCAGTAATATAAAGAAGAAGCAGACGTTGAATGGAGTCCAGCTTTTTCTGGAGTCGGGATGTCATATTATGTCCCCAGGCAGCTGCTCCATGGCATAGTGTTCTTTCTATAACTGTTTTATGCAATAGCCTTCTGATGTTTTTGTCGATGCCCCAAGTTTTTCCTGCGATTCAGCAGAGATGTTGGTATTGACCCATGGCTCTTTTGCCCTGCTCTATTACGTGTGGTACCCAGCATAATTTATGATCGATTGCAACGCCTAGATATTTTAAATGGTTTTTACGTTTATGAAACAGCAGTTGAACACAGATCACAGAACAAGGTTGAAAAAGACGGTTCGATTTGATTTTCTGGTACCTGTACGGCTAACTGAGACCTCGGTTGATAAAGGCCCGGATATTCGAGGTACTATTATATATCTAAAATTATTAGAGTCCCGCATTAGCCAGGACAGTTTACTGTTTGTCCAGGATTGAAAAATTTCCTTGAATTGGTCCTGAATTTTGATTAGCCTTTAAAGCCCGATTTTTTAAAAATTGATTTAAAAATGTTTTTGGCTTCCATTTCTTGAATAAAAGATGGGAAAAATGCTTTAAAAAATCCTGTTTTGTTTGAAGTATGGTTTATGGCTAAAAATAATTTTGTTACCAACTGACAAAACTGGGCTTTATTTCAGAAAATTATTTCCTCTCTAAAATTCTATAATATTAAACTCAGATGAATTTTAAGAACTGATAATACGGATAAGGAATTTCCTTCAACATTGTAGAATAAAATATGGTATTGTCGAGCGTACAAAGCTAAAAAGATGCAGCCTCGAGTAAAAAACATCAATTTATTTTTATTTTTATCAGCGCTCAGGCTTCCATCTTATGTTATAATGTTGTATAGAATTTGTGTGTGTTCAAAATTATTTAAATTAAATGTTTTTTTCTTTCAGCCTTTTGATAAATTTGGAATTTTAAAAGATTTGTGTTTTTATAATTAATAAAGAAATGATGATAAGCCATTATATATATATATATATAATGATAATATTGTCATTTTTTAATTGTTTCACGAAAGTACTAAAGCAACAAAGTTTATTAAGCGAATTTCGTTTCATTTTTTTCTGTTACTTGGTTTTTCCTAGCGGAGAAGAGTTTCCCTTTACGAATCAACGTCTCGAAAGTTACTATAGCTGTGGAATTTTTCACCACCCCCTTGCGACAAAAATATTGCGCTTTCCAACCCTAGAGCTGACCTTTTGAACCGTGTTTTCACCCGTTTGGGTTTGTTTTCTGGAATATGCCTGTCGTCGGTTTTTAGGGTTGCAATATTAATTGCAAGGGACAACACATAGATTGGCAAAATTTTGGTTTTTGAGCCGCCAAAGATGGGTTTTTTTTTAAAAATAGGAACTTAGAGCAGGGAGAGCGTTTTTGGCATTAAAGAAAGGAGGATGCAGTAAAAGAGCTGTAGGAGCTTTCTCTTCGGCATCGCCGACCCCGAGGGTTCGGAATGGTAAAGAAAGGGACTTGCGTGTCTGCCAGCATTTAAGTCTTCCGAGGGCTTTAATTGATAACTGCGGAATTGGGAAGTTCTTCTTTTGGAGGAGCTTCCGCTTGAGAGAGGTTTTAGGCTCCGAAAAGAGAAGAGGGGTGCTAGAGAGGCTTTGGCTTTGAAGAAAGGAAGAGGGCCCTCCTGGCTCTCGGCCCGGACTCTGAGGCTTTGCGGCAAAAAGAAGATCGGACCGGGCTGGACATGCGGGATTCGGTGGGGCGAGGCCGTGACGTCTGAGACCATTGACTTTGCTGGGCTGGCTCTCGGTGCAGCTAAAATGGATGGAAAACGGTGAAGTCGGTCCTTGCTGGACCCTCTTTCGGACTGTCCGTAGTCGGACCATTCATAGTGTTGCCTCATCGAAAACATGGTTGAACCGAGCATTCCCACGACCTTAGAACTGGCGCTCCGCCATGTACGTTCTGTCCGGAACTGAGGATTTCCTGCTGCGAAAACCTTTTTTCGCTGTGTTCGTATACTAGTGAACCCCTAGCGCAACATTTTTTGGCCAATAAAATAACTGCCAGATCCTGCAAAACCTTTCATTTTTTCTTCATGAACCATCAGTGCTACATCTGTGGAATTAGGGACTCATTTACCCTGTGGTCCATAAAATAATTGTCAAATCCTACGTGCTGGTAGACTGAACAATTTACATGAAGGTTTATGTGTTCTGGTTTATTCACGCGGTGCTTCTATATACAGATAAGTCTTTAATTTACTATTTTGGATGCTTTGATTTAGGTTTTTATCAGATATAAAAGAATCATATTTTAATGAGCATGTGTGTTCATGTGTAGATAAATTAGCATTGATATGATTCTGCTAAAGGTTAATTAATATTAAATTCCCAGCAAGTAATCTGTCCCATTTATTTTAAATCGATATATGTGAATTCATGATGCAAAAAGGAAATTAAGCTGGGGATGAAGATTGAAATGAAGTGTTTATTTCCAGATGTATTAAATTGAAATTTTATTTTAAATAAGGCAAATACGTTTCTATAACATGAGTTTTGATAAAGTTAGTTGGCAATGTAATGCATCATATATATATATATATAACCTCACATTTAGCAACACTGTACTGTTAAAAAAAATGGTAAATAAGGATTCATGTCAATTGAAATTAAGAAGTTAGTTTATTATTTGTACATGTCAACGACATTATTTATAAAAGCAAGACATGATTTTATCGATATTTGTCAGAAGGTTTTGTTTTTCATTTGTCAGTTTATGGATCAGTATAATATTTTTAAAAGCGTGTGCTTTATTGGGAACAAACAATGTTCATGCATATAGTCATGTTGTTAATTAGTGTAAAGGAAACTAGCATAATAATAGGACGAGTTGGTAAAGTATTAACAAGAATATGATTCAAAATACAGATTAAGTTAGGTAAAGATTAAAATTAATAATTGAACTGTTAGTGGCCACTATCTAAAAAATTTCTTTTATATGAGCTTGGTATTAATGAGATAAAATTAAATTGAATTAATGCTGAGGATGCAGTAAAGTTAATTAAATTTTGAGTGTGGATGAGGTGTTGAATTAAAGTTCTCTTAGATAATCTGCGTCGACGCTAAATGCATTATTATGCTTGTTGTGTTTGATTATAATTTTTTATTATGTTCATTATTTTATGTGTTTTCTGTCATTTTTGAAATTATCTAGTAGTAAGATAATAATGTGAAAATTATCTAGCAGTTTGTAAATTAAGCATCGTATCCGGAACATCAACGTAAGAATTATGATATTAAATTGATATTTATGTATATAAAAAAAAGATAAATGATTTGTTTACAAAGTGTCTTATGTGTAGGTGTAAAGGCAGCTACTGTGTTATTAAGATGTATTAGCATATTGATGAGAAATAATTCTCTAAATTTTTTCAATTCATTTGAGAAAATAAGCATTGATAGAGCAGAACATATTGATAATGTAAATCTTAAGAAATTGAAATACATGTGACATGAATTTAATAGAGGATTAATTTAATGATGACTGATGTGTGTAAAAAAAAACTTATTAAAATATCTTTACCTTATAATGAGATAATTGAGATGTGAAAACAACATTTATATATATATATATATATTCAATTACTTTTAAAAGTCTGATTACTTTTTGTTACATGACATGTATGTTCTAAGTAGTTAAATATAAAAAAAGGATTATTGATAGGCATAAAATCTAGTAATGAAATGTTTAAGGATGGGATAAATAATAATAAATTAAGATTAATGGTTGGTGTCCACTATTTAAAATTTATTTTATATAAGCTTAATTTCTATGAAACTAACTTAATGTTGAACATGCTGTAGAAATCAATTTCATTTTGAATGCGATTGAGGTGTCTTTGATAAACGCTGGGTCGACCCTAAGCTAAATAAATACATGAACATTTAATTATTTTCTTATTATTGTGTTCCATTCCATTTAGTATTAGTGTTTGTATTTTGATATTTATGTGAAGTATTCAAGTTTTATGTTTGTAATTTGATA
>BGPR01005817.1:64412-85949 GCA_013235015.1 Araneus ventricosus
TGTGAAGTATTCAAGTTTTATGTTTGTAATTTGATATTTATGTGAAGTAATTAGCCTTGTTTATAAGACAAAATTGAGTTAAGAGAATTTTGTTTGTAAGATAGTAGGGTAATTTTGATTGTTTAACTATAATTTTGATTGTTTAATAAACATATTAGTTAAAAGCAATTTGGTCTCTGATTTTTCTTCACTACCTTTATGACAATGAAGGAGGTGGCTATTTGGAATGAACCTGGGTTAACATTATAAAATATAACATCTAATTTAATATTAATTACACAACGCAAATGATTTTTTTTTATAGATTTACTTGGAAATGAACATAGATATTGTTACAGGGATAAATTGAAACTTAAATTAAATCAAGCATCACCTTTGCTAAATCTCAGTGTCTGAATGTCAAGGTGATTGAATTGAGTGTAAGATTCACTCATCATATGATATGACAGTTTAAGTATTAATGTTTGAGTATAATAGAAAATTAAATGTTAGATTGTGAGTAGAGATAAATTGGTTATTTATATGATCAAATGCTATTATACTTGCCTTGCACATATAAATATGATTTAAGATCTAAGATGCTATGAATCGAAAGGTAAGTGAGTTGAGTAAAAGGAGTATTGTGTTTTTGGGATAACGAGATACTGAGAGTAAAAAGATATAATCAGTGGAATAATTAAAAGTTCATAAATTTGTTCTTCTAATATTAATATATAATACTAGCTACGTGACCCGGCGTTGCACGGGCTTTCTCGAATAATGCGTCATTCCTTGACGGACAGAAAAAGTGAGGTCATGTGACACATGCCCAACATTCTCTCCTAAATAAATAAGGAGAAAAGAGCGGTTCAATCATTCCGTCCGCGTAAAGGCTTCAAAATATACTTTTAAAAAATCGCAAAAATAATCTTTTTTTGTAAAATTACGATTCCGGAATTATTTTTTTGTCTGACTTTAGTACGTAAGGAATGAGATAACCCAGCGTTGATCGGAATCCGTATTTTTTCATATACCCGCCTCCAGTTTATATACACATGAAGCAAGATGCACTGAGTACATGAAATCTAAAAGTGAAACCTCATAGAAAACAATAGTTTTAGTAAAAACCCTATATGAGCGATTTAATTTTCCCTGTTTCTTTATATCAATTACCAAAACCCACACAAAACTCTATCCACATTGACTTGTTGCATTGTTCAGGTTTCCATATTGCAACAATACATTTTTTTTATTTCTGTCAGCGCCACTTTTTTATTGTTGTTGTAACAATGTTCCTTAAAGTAAACGACTTCAACAATAAAATAAATTTTGAATTGCGCTGTAACAATGAAAAGTATTGTTATAAAGTATCCGAAACAATGAAAAGTATTGTTGTGAATTAGTTTTTAATTAATATCTTTTTCACTAATTAAAATTTCGATATTTAAATGGCCGAAATGGATTCCTTGAATTATTCCCCATCTTTTGGTTCTTTCCGCGCGCTTCTCCGTTCGGCGGTTCGTGAGAAGATAGAAGGACATACATACGTTTGTTTACCTTCGAATTTTAATAGAGTAGATAAAAAGAATACCTAAAAATCATAAATTTTTACAACAGTAAACTGATTTAATAAAAATTTTAGTATGTATCCTATTGGCAACAACAGGCATTAGAGCTCCAGTCTTATTCTCAATATTGTAGAAGACAAAATTGGACATGTTGCTTAAAGGCAACACGGGGCATTTAAGGGTTAAATTAAGCAAAATGTAGTGTTAAACGAGTAAAGTAAAATTACTCTCAAAAATCCACTTTTACTGTCGTGACTTTACTTATCGAAATCGTGTTGCTTCAGTGAGGGACGTTAATATAACTAAGATCTTATTTTAAATAAAGACTACATTTTAAAACTAAAAGATTAACTTACATTAATGTCTTTAATAAAATAGCTTCTGAAGTAAGGCAATTTTTATTTTACATTCACAGAATGGGAAGAAAACTGAGTATGAATTTTTGAAAATTTATTATTGGCGGATTTGTTCCAAAATATGCAGATCTACAAATTTAGTTTCAAGACGATATCCAAAACTTTATCCGCTGAATTTGGGTCGCTAAGTAAGTTTTTAAGTTATCATACTCCCGTACACACGGGCATACAGACTTAATTACAAAAACATTTTTTCAAACTCAGAGAGAATTCAGGTCAAACATCAGAATTCATTAAAACTCGAGGTCGCATTTTAGAAGTGTACAAGACATTTTTTATGCCAACTCCATAAGGAAAATAAAAAGAAAACAAAATTTCTTTATTAATATTAATATAAAGATAAGAGTATGCATCTTCTTAAATCATAGGTAATTTAAGTCCGCATACTTACATTGCACGACTTCATCTTATAGTACGTAATTCCATTCTCATTGAAAAAATAACAAAAATGATGATTGCGTAATTTTTGTTACATAATCCTAATGTAAAAGTCGTGGTAGTGTGTGGTATCAACCAATATTCTGCGAGCTTTTTCTTTGATAAGAAATGCGTGAGGATGACTTTTATGGAAATTTCAGCGTTTGATTGTCCATATACATTGGTTGTCTTCAACGTTTGATTGTCCATATACATTGGTTGTCACAAGGTTATCCGTGATACAGATATTAAGTGCTTTTGCCTACTGAATCTTTACAATCCAATGTATGCACAAGCTGCTCCGAAAAAGCTGTCAACGACGCTCGAATTTTCTAGCAATTCTATTTGGTGAGTCAATAACAATCAGTGGCGGCAACTGGGGGGCTAAAGTAGGGGGGTAAAAAAATTGTGGATACCTAAAAATACATTTCTCGAAAATTCTTATTACTAGTAACATAAAAGGATTTGGTCTTAAGAATGAGAAATGTACTTACGTTAAATTCACATCTTATTCTATCATCAAATAAATATATTTCATGAAATCACCTAGTGTCAAGTATCCTTTTTGGGATACTTGACCCTGTATGTAAAGAATACCTAGACTCTTTCGATAATACGTATGCAAGCGAAATTCAGATATTAGTTTAAAAGTGCTGAATTAAAAACGTCTTATTTATCAAAAAATATTAATGAGATGATATTAATAATTAATTAATATGGCAATTATAAAAAGCAGTTATAATTATAATACTAGCAAAAGTTTTTCTTTCCGGGGATGGAATCATTTCATTTATTGAGTTTTTCCAAAACTACTCGAGAAAATCTTCGTTCTTTTCAAAATGGAGTTCGATGGTGAATTTTGCCTTTCATGCAATTTTTTGCATTTTATCCTTTTTTTTTACCATTTAAAATGCTTGCGCAATATTTCATTATTCTTCGACAAGCAGTTTACATTGAAATTTGTGTGATTGTTTGCATCCCGTAACAGCTGTAGAGCTGCAGTCCCCCCAGAAATTATTTTAAAAGATTGTATTTTCGTTTTTATTCTAATTGGCTTACTTTTCCACTTTAAGAATTCAGTGATCAACTAAAATGGTAAAAAAGTTTTAAAAAACGTAAAGTGAGCCGGAAAATCAATCAAGAATTGAGAGAGAGAGACAGAACAGAACTGCAGCAAGTTTTGCTCCTCCTGAGGATCCGAGATTAATACCATAAGCAAAGCGAAGTGGGAGAAAAGCAACCCTTTATCCGCTTGAAATTCCATTCATTTCAGCTGCATTCTTTTTCAGCTCTCGCTTGGCGCGATTTTCTCATTTGGCTCTTTTTCGCTTTTTCTCAGTAGTTCAGTCGTTAAGTAGTTTTTTTTAAATCCAATTCTGGAGGAGTTGTAATTTTTTGGTTCCTTATGTTTTTTGGGGTGCTGATTACGAATCTCAAGTTTGTCACCAATAATTTTTGTTGAAATTCCAGTTATAGCCAAAAAACAAGAAAAAAAACTATCCCAGGTTTTTGCTTATAACTCAAAAACTATCAATTTTTAGTATAGCATCATTATACATCAAAATAATCAGCACAAAATTAACTACTACTTAGGTCTATACAACTCTTGCAGCACTGCTTGTTTATGAGCTGACGAGCCGCTACTGATTGTTTGTCTTTATTCAGATGAAATATCCGGTATTGTCCGGTTGCCGGATATGGGATAACTTTTTTTAAGTTTTCACCTACAGACTTGAACTTTCATTTCTGAGATACCCTTTGCTTTAGTGTACACAGTACACCAAAGGAAAAAAGTCTCTCTTCATTGTTTCTTAATTCCGACTGAAGGGGTTTAATAAAAATCTAAATATCAGAATAAATTAGTCTAGTTATTAAATTAATTTCAAAATTAAATAAACAATCAAAATAATGAATTAATTACATCATAAAAATTATAGCAATGGAGCAAGGAACTTAGTAATGACACTAGCGTATTGAAGGGTTTCTACATTGCGAAAATTAGAATAGAACAGAATAGCACCAAAATTAAAAGAAAATATCTAAAAGATGTTGTACAGAACAAGAAATTGCAAAAGCTTAATAGACTTACTCGGTTCTCCTAATATTTAATGAATACAAAAGAAGAAGAAAAATATATTCTACAAAAAATTCAAACCAACAAATAAACAAATCCAATCGAAATGGCGGAGCGATAAATAAAACAAACGATGATAAACCGTTCGAGCAAAAGAATTTTACTAAAATAATAAATGAATAAAACCCGTTTATTTGCAAGCGAGAAAAATGGAATAAATAAATTTAAATTTTTCTCTTAAAATCTCACTAAAAAACTTCGTTGTGTTATTTGTAATTATCGCATTAAAAAGAAATTTTATTCGTTAAAAAATTATTCACAAACTATTTTTAAATAATTATTCTCATATAAAACTCAACTACCAAAGCACTAGTCATTATTCCAATAATCAAGGCGAAGGGTTGTTAGTACAACCATCTAGCTTGATTATTTGGGTCGCCATATTGGCGACAAACTCCACCGCACCGGAAAGATGATCCCAACCAGACAATATACTTCAGTCGGCTATGGACACCGAGACTGCAATAAATATAAAAAATTACCTACCTACATCAATTCTTGTTTTCCGAAATGTTTTTGGTACGGTCAAGTATCCTCAACTGCCTAGAGTCAAATATCCCTAACATGATCTGAAGATAAAACCGATCAGAATTGAGATATTAAACATCGTATATCAAATTATATCCTTAGTTAGTCTTAAAACCGAGAAATATTTTAATTCATCATGCCTTTAAAAGTAAACTTGCAATCCACAGTGGAATGAGAAAAGGAAAATTGACATCGGGATTCCCAAAACATATTTACCTACACACCATTACAATGCCTTTTCAGATTAGGATGGAAATCCCTTCCAATTGACCATATGACCAAAAGTCGAACAGGATTATCCAAAAAAATTACCAACTATCTCACAATCTGAGAAAATCATCTTGGGTCAAGTATCCTTAGATTCCCCTAATAGAACCAAACATTCTCCTTTTGTCACCTATAGAAATTCTCTAAAAGCATTTAAAACTGTTTTTACACTGATGGTTCCCAGTGAGATTTTTTACTGCTTAATCAAACAACGCGTTTGACGTGACTGGTTAAGAAACAAATTTATTGACAAACAGACGAAATGTCGAAGGGTCGAGTTAAAACAGGACCTAGTTTCATTCGGTCAATTATCAAGTGACTTTTCATTAATTTCTAAGTATGAAGCCGTGTTTCGCGTCGAATAAACAAACCTGCATTCGTAATACACCTTCTGGTATAATTTTTGAATATCAAAAATTATACCAGAAGTTTGTGTGTGAAAACAAAAATCAACCTGAAATGGATCTATTTTGATCGTCTTCAAAATGGGCGCCAGTTGAAAAGTGGAATACGTGCGAATCCCTAGATGTATCCTCCAACGACCTTGTTTTTAAAAAAATTAGTTAATTCTGCTCTTGAATTTGTGATGAATGAATACATTGTGGCAGAGAAGAAATTTATGCAAAACATGTCCATTTCCAGTTCTCCAAAATGGAAATGCCCTTGAAATGGAACAACCGTAAAAAGTAAAATATCTCACATGACAGGGAGAACAAAATACTTGTTTCATTTTTCTTATGTTGACTTCCTTTTTGACGCTTTATATAATAGGAGAATATTTATTTTTAATTTCTCCTGCACCAAAAAAGTACGCGTTTATACAAGATATTCACTCTAATCGTGGTCCAATAGATATTTTCTAAACCTTTAGAGATAGGCATATATTTCCAATTGGAAAAATGCTTTTAATGACGTATAGTGTCATATTTTAATGTTTTTTGAGTACATAAATATACTGCTGAAAATATTATGAAATCCACATTTTTTTAACAGTCCCTCAATACAAATAATAATATTTTGTAAAATATTCTTGATACGCTGACATTTCACACAAAAAAAATTCCACTCTTCTGCGACTAAAACTGACCAGTTACGAAGATTTGAATGTCGCTGTTTTAGATGATTTTAGACCTCAAAGAAGATCCTCCAATCAAAGCTCAGCTAATGCTCGGCATGGCCGCTGATTGGTTTAAAATTATGAAATTCAAAGCTCCATAACTCGGTCAGTTTTAGTTGCAGAAGACTGTAACTCTTTTGTTTATGACGATTAGGACAGGGTGATTGTACAAAAATTTAGATTTCGCAGTTTTTTAGCACGACATTTATTGACTCAAACAACATAAGATATAATTCTTTACGTCATTCAAAGCATTTTTCCAATTGGAAGCATACATCTAGCTATAAAGGATTAGAAATTAGCGATTATTAATAAGAGTAGACGCTCTTTTGCAAATTAAACATGCACTTTTTCTAAAGAGGTTTTTTAAGAATTCCTTTTTGCTTATAAATAAAAGTGAATAATTTCGCAATATTAAATGTTTGCTGTTTATAATAGTCGCTGTTTTTAGCATATTAGTACTCATCAACAAATAATTAATCATATTGAAAAACTAACCTATTAATGTTTTGTGTTTATGAGTGTTTATGTGTGTTATAGTAAAATAACAAGTTTTTGATTATAAAACAATCCTAAATATAATACTATTATAATTAAATAATAGTAAAAGTTGGTTTGTATATTATTGTCCCAGTATCTAGCTAACCAGTATTTTTCAACAAGTAATTGATTATGAAACAACTAAAAAATCACCCGTCATGGTATGACGGGTGCAAATTGCCTCTTCATTCGAAAGATTTCCCGTCAAATTTGACGTGTTTAAATAAATATATATGCGAGATAAATGTTTAACATTGATTGAAAACAAATAAAATAAGCATATGTTTATGATAGGAAATTATTTTTTATTTAGATATTATTTACATATTTCTTTCTTCAAAAAACCTCTTGGAAAACAACATTCCGTGTGAAGTACTTTTCGTTGTTTAACAATTTTATTATAATTCAATAACCATGAAATTCTCAGCTTGTCAAGCGTAAGCCAAAAGTTAAAATTTCAAAGGAATTCTTTTTCGAAATTCTAAACGAAACAAAACATTTCCCTGCTTGTCAAACGTTGCCAAAAAATATTATCAAATTATATCATCATGATTGCAATAAATAATCAGATGCATCGTGGCGTCCAAATTATATCACGCACATGATATTCCACTGACATAAATATGTATATACTTATGACAGAATCACAATATTAAGTGGTAAAAATTAATTAATTAAATTTAATTAATGAATTAATATTTGAAAAAACTGTATTAACATCAAGTTTAAAAAAATGTATTTGAACTTGAGTGGATGAATAAATAGTATTTTATTAACGATTGAAAATTTGAACAAGATATATAAATATATATAGGGAGAGTGTGAACTAATAGCAGGAATTGAAAAACCAAAATTAATTTGAAATATAAGATTAATATAATTTAAAATTTCTCGGGAGCTATGGATCATAGCGAGATAAATTTTATATCAATCGATAGAAAATTTTATTTCACTATTTTAGAGCTATTAAATTTGAAATTAGAACGACAATTACTCTTTTAAATTTAAAATTACTGAAATTTAGGTTCTCTAACAATGAAATAATGCTGTTTAACGTCTCGCAGTGTTGTGGCGCGAGTTTTATTGTTGGTGACGTCAGAGCGTTACCGAGAGACAGATCTGGGTTATTATATTAGTAATCCCAAATATAATATTAAAAAATATTATATTATTAAGAGTTTGAGTGTGTATAATTGTTCCAGTATCGAGCATATCAGTATCAATCAATAAGCTATCAATCTTATTGAAACCTAGCCTTTCATTGTTATATGTTTGACCCTGTTTATATGTGTCATAATTAAAAAACAAGTATCTGATTATAAAACAATTCATAATATAATTACAGAAGTCTATTAATTTTCATTTATATCCATTTTATCATTATATTCTTCTCTGTTTATGTATAGTTAAGTTCCCTTTTATGTGTCTCTTATATCTCTTGATGTAATTTTTTTGCTTATGCTTTTTAATAAAGTTTCACACATATCCATCCAACCCCCAGGGGGTTACGTCTAAGCTCCAAGTTCGGAGGTATGCTGTGGTGTTACGTATAATAAGCATTATTGTCGTCAAAAATTCGATCCTCAATATTCAATGAATATCAGTGTTTCAGATGATTCTAAGCCCGTAAAAACCATTTTTGGAATTATGTCTGTCGGTTAGGCTGTGAACACTATAAATTAAATAAAGAACGAGATAGATAAATGAAATTTGGTATGTGGTTTTTACACCAAACTGTGCGCAGATGTGTGTCAAAATTTCTAATAAGTGGGTCCCCGAATAGAATCAATAGGTAATACTACATAAAAAGCGTTTATGCTTCTTGAAAATGTATCAGATTTCTGTTTCATCTGGTACAAGTTAGAAAAGTCACATCATTCTATCTTTTACTGAGATTCGTTTATCAGTACTTGATATGAAAAGAAAATTCGAATTCGAAATAGAAGGAATTTAAGTTGAAGGAATTTCAACCTTTCAATTACGGATGAGCTGAATATCAAGACAACCTTTGTAAACGGGAATTTCGGCGCTGAAACATACAAGATTGTATTATGTTTATAATAATGCTTAACACAGAACTTGAAAAATTATACTCTTTTTGTGCCAAACATTTTAGAAATAAGATTCATATCAAACACATAGAAGAAATTAAAAAAATCACGGCAAACTCAACTGAAAAATAAAGTATTAAATTGAACTAGTTAAATATATTTGTTGAGATAAAATCACTTTAATTGAAACTTGTTCTACATCATAATGCGTGACTCGGAACTTGAAAATGTATCCGCTTTTTGTGTCGGTAGATTTTTTAGATAAGATTCATATAATACAAACAGAATGACTGAGTAGCAATGAGCAGGATTTGTTTATGTTTTGATAACGATTTTTTTTATTTTCTGATTTTTTTATTGTTTTTCTGTCTTACTTCTTTGATGCCGTTACGTAGATAAACTTATTGAGTGTGGTTTGCTTTTCATTGCAGGTTTGTTGAAAGTTTCTCCAGTTCTTTGGAATCTTATGACAATGAAGATATAAGTATTGGGTGTATTTGGCTTTTCATTATAAATAGATCGATTGTTTTTCTACCAGGGATCATTACGACTCTATTTCAAATCCCTGAAAAGTTACATAGAGTGAAAATCTTACATAATTTGAAACAATTCAGAATACAGAGGAAAACAGACTTGACTTTGTGAGATTTCATCCAAAATTTTATACCAGCTATATACAATTATGAAATAAAAATCGCAAGCCAAATTTCATCATTCTCGATTGTTACATTTTGGAGTTATAGTGTTCACAGATATAAATCCATTTTTTTTTTTTTTTTTTTTTTCGTATTCGGAGATGTCTAAAATTGAGTTCGAATTTTGAGGACGAAATTTATCGATAATACTTTATATTCGAAAAAGTAAAAACTGATTTCAGAAATCGAGCTCTAAATCATAATTTAATTCCAAGGATCAAGTGAAAATATTTCAGCAACTAATGATATCAAATTTCAATAAAATTGTAATTCTGTAATCATGGTAGAAAATACTTCATGTATTTTGTAGTCATGCCCTAAAACATGTCAGCAGCTGTAGATATTAGATTTCAATAAAATTGTTATTTTGTAGTCATGGTGTCGGCAGACGATTTCCTAATACTGCCAAGTACGTTCGTATGTTTCATAACAGGGTTATTAGCACCTGCCTCATGATTCATTCCATTTAGACGAAATGACACCACATTAAATAAACTAACATTTCCTGAACCCTACGAAAAACACATTTTCTTGTGTCTGGGAAAGATCTAGATTTTTTATAGAACATCATAAGCACCGGTACAATGCACCTGAGTCGATAAAATTGGAGAAATCTGTCTCGGTGCTAAAATATATTTTTAAAAATGCTATATTGACTGGCCATAAGCGGTCATCGAACTTCAGAAAAACATTTATATTTATTCTTAAATATCTATTCTGCGTAAATAATATAAGATTCTTAGCTTTGAGCTTTTTTAGATCCAGTTTCTCAAAACAATATTATTCGTTTCCCCGTTGATGAGAATTTTGTTTAATTTCTCTCCTGTCCAATTAGTTTGGGATTTTTTTTCAAATATTAAAAATGTTCGTGTGTTACTTACATGTATTTACACACATTTTAAAGATAACATTTTATTTTTACAATGATAAAATTTTATTTTTTCATATTTTGAAATCAATAATAAATTTCTCCCAATTTGTCTCAGGATTTTTCCGGATGCGTAATGTACTTAGAGAAAATTAGTAATCGTAAAAATAGTTGACTGCTAGATTATGATATATTCCGTCGCTTTAGACCATCCTTAGTCAAGAAATTCCATTTTTTGAATTATATCTGTATATTTTTTGTCTGTGTTTATGTAAACACGATAACTCTCTACCGCTACAAGCTATATTTGGCACGTGATATTTACATCACAATTATAGATCTATATTAAATATTAGACCAAATCCGCCAACAGGAATTGGTACTTTATCAAAATACATTTTCATCACTATACTTTGATGAAGAAAAGGGTTTTCTTTACTAATTATAAATTTAAACAAAAACTTCTTGTCGGATTCAAGGAAGATTAGAATTCTTTTGTCCGGAAATGTAAGAAATGGTAAATTTCGGCCCCCCCCCCTCCGATTCGAACCATTTCCTTCTCCTATTTCATAGGTTTTGGTGCTATAAGGATAAAAGAAAATGGAAGGGAATGCTAATAATGAGAGCTTTCCATCAAGGTATCACAAGCCTAAGTTAAGCTGGGCATTCACGAAAAGGCTAGTTATGCCATTTGGCGGGGTTTTTTTCCATCCATTTTATTCGAAAAAAAGGCAAAGCATTCACGGATGTTCCAAAGTTTGTGTTGAGAAAAGATTCAAAGTCGCAGAATTCTACCTCTTCCCCCCACACGGGAGATTTAGAGTTTCAATTCTACCCTAGACGCGAGGTCCCAATGTAGGCAGATCCTTTGATGTGCCGCTGCCCTCTAATCGAGATTTCAAATTGGAATCGGCGGGTTGAGTTTTGGAATTTAAGTTCTTTTGAATACCACCATTTCGAATCTTTGCTCCAAATTTCATAGGGTTTCCACCTTGACGATTGTTTTTTCCTTCCCGTGTTCCAAAAATTCCATTTTGGAAGAGCTGTGAATGGCCTGCTTAATTCTTTTGAATTCCGCCATTTCGAATAATTTGCTCCAAATTTCATAGGGTTTCGACCTTGACGATTGTTTTTTCTTTCCCATGTTCCAAAAATTCCATTTTGGAAGATCTGTGAATGGCCTACTTTAGAAAGCAGTGAGAGTTAAGAATGAAAATCACTTCTCAGCCTCTAACTCCTAAGCAACTGCAGCTATCGAGAGGGTTGCCATAATTGACAAGCATTGATACGGGACGTTTAAGTGCTAAATAAATACAGAGAGAAAAAGTGGGTAGGTAGTGGTTTATTTTACTCTGATAAAAAATGAATAAAGTTTAAGCTATTTAATAAAATGAACACTTCGAATAATAAAAAAGATGCAAATCAATGCTTTTTAGCCCAATCATATTTTAAAGTTGATTTTACCTCTTTAATTATATCACTTTCTTTCTTAGTATATTAAAATTGGGTTGACGTCATTTTAAAATTATAGTGAAAAATCAAAATTGCTTCATTTGTCTTCACTTTTAACCTTGAGTTCCAAGCATTGAGTTCACATTAGGGAAAATATTCTCTCAAAATTTGCATTGTGGGCTAGAATGGCAAATACGTATTTGCATAGCTTTATTAGACATGACTTCTGTTCAAAACACTTCAGCCATTTCTTTTCCATACTCAATTTCATAGTTGCTTTGAAGTTTTGGTGGTATTTCTCTCTAAATAAATCGTTTATAAACATGCAAACTGGTTGAATAGAATCTCAGTGTTCCCAATATCGACGTCACTTTTTTGTAAATATGAAATATTACCTTCTATTCCTTCCCATTCAGGAACTTGGTTGAGTTTTTGGAGAAATCGGGAGCAATGAAATACGGTGACAGTCCTGTATATACGGGACGTATGGCAACTCTAGCTATCGAAAACTTTCAGTTCAAAAGTTGATCACTATGACAGGGAGATAATTTGGCTAATTTGAATTATCCTTCTAACTCCAATCGTAAGGGGGTCGGAGAATTAAAAATTTCAACACTCATAACCATTTCCACCAGCTTTGAGCTGGAGAGACCATCTACGAATTCCATCGAGATTTTCAACCTGCCTACAAAATATCACCATAAATCCAGTGGATGACATTGCACTATTTTAAAATTTTTCTAGCTTTATTAGCAATAAATTGATTCACTTAATTAGATTTATTCCATACAGGTGGCGCCATCTGGTTCTTAATTTGAGAAAAATTGATTTCATGAGTTAACGCTTATAATAATGAATTATAATTTAAAGACTAAAAAGTAGAATATAATCCTAAGCAACATCATGTTTGGAACTCTTTAAAATTCTTGTTCGTTAAATATGGGCGAGTCTTCTGTTTTGTTTATTTTGGATTCACAAACCGTTTTCCGGTAACCCTCCGATTTAAACAATCGCCAAATCCATTTGGATACTTTATCTAGAGTCAAGTTTGAATCAGTTCTTTCACTAGTACACAAAGCGCTTCGGTGGCCTTTTTCGCTTTACACCCTTTTCTGGGTAAGTCGGGCCACCGTGGGCATCCCGTACACAAAGCGTTGAATTCTATTCCTTTGAGTTTGTGTAATCATTTTTATTTAAATCGATTAAAAAACGGCTAAACTCCAAATGGAACGATTGCAACTAGCTAAATCGTTTGGTTAAAAATTTAACTGCCAAACAAGCCTTAGAAGTCGCTGAAAAAGCGATTACGAACAATTATCGCAGCCTTTTCACAAAATTAGGCTCTTATTTTAAGTAAACATTGAGAGCTACAGGAATAGGAACATGAAATTTAATATTTTCAAAGTATCCTTAAGCACGACATTAAAAACTCTGCTTTAAACTCTGCTATAAAATAAAAATAATTTCTACTTTTCCACTAAAAATTCTAATATTCCTAATTTCCCATAGCGTTAACATGTGTATCCAGTTTTACCCCACTAGTAGAGTAAAACCGGGTATTTTGACTTTTTCTGTAAAATCATTATTATTGATGGAAAAGGTAATGAAACTGTGACTTTTCTGGGAAGATATATTGTACTCTGATAAACAATGATTATTTTAATAAAATCTGACAAGCTCTATGTCGAATATTTTAGCTCCAACAGGCCTTCGAATCGTATCTACCCGGTTTTACCCCATTTTCCCCTACATGCGAAGGCAAACATTGAAAAAAATTAATTTGGGTGCAAGTTTATAGTTAATTGTATATATGTTGGGATTTCGAAGAAACAAAAGGTAAAAAGTTGTTTTTTGAATTTTAGAAAATATAAAAGGTAGCAGATGATTTACATGCTTCAAAAAATCATTTCGACATCAAGTATTTGGAAGGAACATTCTCCCTAAGTATTATGAATGGTGTAATTTCACATCTTAACTACTTAATCTAATCTTAATTTTAAATTTACCTCAGAACATTTAACAGATATTTTAACGGAATGCTAATTAAAGTTTTCTGTCAAATTGACTTCAGATGTATATAAAGAGTCTTATCAATGCTTTTTTCAACTTCCTGCTTAGAATCTTTGATTAGCTCATTCCTGTGAGATGTAGGTAGCTTGTATTGATTAGTTGAAAAAATTCAATTTAATGATATCTTTTGGGTGACAGGGTGTAAAATAAATGATGAAATGCAGCTTTGAAATACGTAAGTTTAATGTCAACATTTATACACGGTTGAATGAAAACGCTTATTAAATTGAAAGTGCTCGTGATCGTTATCTTGAAGAAACCATTACAGAAACAGATATTTGCTGTGGGAATATTAATTTGTCATGTGATTAATTTTTAAAAACCCTTAAGGTATCCGACTGGTTTAAAATCGTCGTTTTTGTTGAAATTATCAAAACTCTTTTTATGACTTAATTTTGTAGCCTGTTTAATAAGCTTTCTAAAACTGTCTCAATTTTTACTCTACGTGAATTACAAATGGAGTTACAGCTGTTTTATTACCGAACTGTAAGCATTATTTTATGTTGCATGAAAACTTTAAATGCGTTTTCTGAGAAATGATATTTTTGAGGAAAACTGTCGACCGTAACAATGATTTCTCAAAAGGTTATTCAAGTATTGATGTGAAATTTTCTGAGATTGTTTTCTGTAATATGCTTGATGTTTTCCTCTAAAAACTAAGGTCAATTTTAACCTTAATAAAACTAAAATCAAGTATTATTTTTAAGTGCTTAAATCAGTGGCGAATCCAGGATTCGGGTCTGGGGGGGCTGAGGTCATAAAAATTTTGTATCATAGTAACGAATGTTAAACCTCATGGCTTATATAAACCAAAACACTTTAACTTTATAGACTTTCCTCTCCTCACAATAAGAATAATAAAGAACACTACAATACTTTCGATAGTTTAATAAAAAATACAATGAAATAACTGGCCAAAAAATGATTTCGACCGCGCCAACGCTACAAGTGCAAGTGGAATGACTAGAAAAGTAGGAAAATTTTCGAGGCTGTCAAGTCAGAAAGCAATGTTGTCACGATTTTATTACTATTTTTTAAAATGAAAATTAAAATCAAACAGTTGTAGTGATTTTAAATTAAATTAAAAATTTTGGTTTAGCTCTGAGGGGGGGGTGCTGCAGCCCGATAGCCCCTCCCCTGGATTCGCCACTGGCTTAAATATAAACGAAAAGCATTTTTTATTAAAAATTACCAGTTTAGTAACTATGTTCAGTTATATCTCAAAACTATTTTGAAGTACAAGAAATATTTCAGATCATAACACAGAAAATTGTCATAAAAATGTACTAAGGATTTATGTATATTTAGAATATGATTTTGTGTTAGCGTAAGACAAATATTTTAGTCATTTTTCTTCAAATTTCTCAACTTTAAAAAAAATATATATTATTTAGAAAGCCTAATTTTACAATATTTTCATCGTTTTAAAACATATGCAGTTGAAAAATAACATTAAAAATATATACGTTATTTTTCAAAAAAATGTCTCCGAACACAGTCGGATACCTTAAGCATCGTGAAGGATGTTTCTATCTGAAGATTTCGAAGTCGTATAGCATTGCACATTCATCATCATCATCAAGTGGCTCTACAGCCCAGAATGGGTGCTGGTCTTCTCAATCTCTTTATTCCATCTTGACTGTTCTCAGCGTCACTTCGGACCGCGGTGGCCTAGTTGTAAGGTCTCGCCTCGGGTCCGGAGGGTTCCAGGTTCCAACCCCGATTCCACTGAAGATCCGCCTTGTATATAGGCCCGTTTTACTTTTAATATACGTAGAGGGTTAAACGTCCTCCCGCTGGTGTTGTACGAAAGTTTGGAGATGGAGTGTGCCAGCTCAGGCGTTGTCCTCGTCATCGGCCCGCGGTTCAAAATGGCGAGATCCGTCCCGAAATAGCCCTTGTGTTGCTTCAAAACTTCACACTAATTATAACTAAACTAACTAAAATTCAGCGCCACATCTCCTTTTAATTGATCTAATAATATTAAAATCCCTATCAACACAGTCAATCCATATAATTTTAGACCTTCCCCTAAGACGCTTTCTCATTGGTTTTTTGCAAGAAGATCTTTTTAGAGTGTGCTCAGCTAACACGCGAATAACATGGCCTGACTATCTCATCATAATTTTATAAATTTAGTAAGATCAGTATTGCCCCACAAAGAAACCTACCCAGAAATCGCCGTGGCTCTGTTGGTAGAGCGTTGGACGGTAAATCTTTTCGTCCGTGGTTCAGTTCCCGACCACGGTAGTTTAATCCAAGGACTGGTATTCTAAATTGTTATTTATGTTTGAAGATGTTCTATATCTTTCTTTAAAATTCAGTCTGGATGATTATGACATATTCCTTAACCCTTTGCAGTCCTATGTCGAAGTGGACTCCACATTTTTGACTGAAGTTGGTTTTTAAACTTTAAATTGGTTAACCTGGAGTTTAGGGTGCGTGCTTACTTCGTTTCCCTTATGCTCGCCAATTATTTGTCGCCAAGAGAGAGAGTGCCAGAACATTTGTTTGGATGCGAGTTGGATGGACAATTTTTCTGCGTTTTTGCGCAAGCGCCGACAGTGAATTTTTTACCGGTCTACTGCGCATGTCCTTAATTTCGCCTCATTTACCTTGGTCCACTGTCTGCTCTCTTCGATTTGATTGGGCGGCGTACGAATTTGAATAATACTTCGTTTGGAATTCTTGATCATTTACCAAACGATATTTTTTCAATAACCGTTTGCTTCTCTTCGGAAGATTTTCATTCGTTTAATTTGCTGATTCTCTCTCCGTGTTGCTGATTATGGCTTCCAAATAACGAACAAGGAATGTTTTTTCTGGAAACAATGGTTCCCTTGCTACGCTTCATCGTCTTCAGACGTCATGTTTTTCCTGTGTGTTTCGTTTCTAAATGAAAAAGCGAAGCTACGATGAGCCCGCTTTGCTGCAAGCGAAACCGCTGTTGTTTTTTTAAGTTACAAAAATTTGCCCGGTGCACACTTTCAATGCCGAAGTCATTGCGTGTTCAATCTCTCGTTCTGAGATGCCGTAGGCATCGAATGCGCAGGAGACCTATAAAAAACTCACTGCGCATCCTAAACGGTATTTGGCGATGGCAAATGAAATTGCGCCAAAAAAAAAATGGCGAGAAAATAGTATGCACCCTAAACTCCAGGTTTACCCTTAAATTACCGTAAAATGTAATCTCTACTAATAATAAATGATAATGTGTTTTGGCGCTCTACAGGGCATACCGCTGGACCTAGAGTCGGATCAAACTTTTTATTCCAAAATTAGACAAAAAAAAGTATTCATCTCTCTGAGTCATGATCTATGTCTCTGAAGCATAAGTCAAATTGGATCTGACAATTTTTTTTTATGCAGAAGAATTTTGGTTTTGTCTTCGATAATATTAGATTTCTAGAGTTTTTTAAACCGTAAAATGCTCGATTAGCTGCAATTATCCTTTTGCTTATTTCTGCTCACAAATCATTAAAAACATTTATTTCGCATCGAAGTTAAGTAAAACTTCAGATTTATAGGAGTTCATAACAATAAATTCTGCTTCATGCATGGCATATATTTTATTTTGCTAACATGATACATTATGAATCAAATTTTTTTAATAAGTCCTTCGACTTTTTTGTATGATTACACAGTATTCACGTTTTATGTTTAGCTTCATTTTATAGTGCAGGCAATCGAGTATGTATTTTGTACTCTTCATCTTTACTAATTTCGTCCAAAATCTGTCGAGACTACATACCCAATTTCATTTATCTAGCTCACATTGAAGTTTTGAGTAATTGAACAAACTTTTAGAACAGTTGAATATCGCGTCACATACTACATAGTAGAGACAAACAGAAAGTCTACCTGATCACGTATTTAGTCCAAAATTCGATACATATCTTCAATTCAATAAATAAAATGTTAATTATATTAATGCATAAATGAATATTATATTAATATCTGCAATCTATTAACATAATATTCCGTTAATAAAGTTCACATGCACACAGACAGACTTTCTGGATTTTGTCCAAAATTTGATACAGATATTCTTATGTGTACAAAGCCAAATGTTCGGTAGTTCCGGTCATAAAATCAAAGTTTAGCTCGAAAATTAATGTGTAAAAAGAATAGGATGGAAGCTGTAGTGTCACGATTTGAGAAAATCAACAGACATTCCCCAAGCCCACTCATTATTATATTTATTAAAGTTTGTTCAATAAATTTGTAAGTGATGTAAAATGTACTTTAATTATTTTTACCTAATCTATACAAAATTATTGACGTTTTTGAAAGAAGTCAAAGTACTTGTTGGAGTTTCACATAGGACACCATAAAAAAATCTGGACTCAGCAAGAACGCCGAGAGTCGAAAAAGTTTGGGAAACAGTGAGTTAGGCATTATTAGGAATTTAGAAATGGTCAACATAATATGCTTTTGATATGTAATTTAACAATTTTCACGTCTCAAGGATAAATTAACAGTGTTTTTCAAAAAAAAATCATTCTATGAAATCATACAGTATTGTCGCAATATTTCAATAATATACAGGGTGTTCATCAATTATTGTCGGGGTTTCCGTACCTCATAACTTTCGACTAAAAAATATTACGCAAAAACCGATTACGTATTCGTAAATTACAACTCAAAGAATTTTATTAATGATATTAAAATTATTATTAATGTTTAATGATTAATTATAAATTATTATAATTATTAATGATTTTCCTGCGAAGTGTTCGGTCTTCCCGCTCCCTTTCGGTGTAGAACGCTACCAGTTTCCTGAAATTGTGTTAACCAGCGTCTGATAGAATTATCCGAAGGAGGATTTTTCTTGTACGTGGCCCTGAAGCGACGTTGAGTAGTTATGACTGATTTAGTTTCGAAAAACCACAATACACACATTGCTTTTTCTTGCACGGTCGCCATTTTTATCTATGACGTCATAATTACCCAGACTGCAAATGCGCTAAGTTGTTACCACGTAGAATTCTTTGAGTTGTAATTTGCGTAATATTTTTTATTCGAAATTTATGAGGTACAGAAACCCCGATAATAATTAATGAGCACCCTGTATTTTATCACTTTTTTTACTTGCTCGTATACAAAGAGAAATAATTGGCGTAGTCAAGAAATTTGATCTCGAGATTTTGCTGAGCCTCCAAATTTTAGACCTCCATGAGTCCGAAAGAAGCATTTTTGAAATTGCGTCTGTCTACGAAACTGTCTTCTGTCTGGAATGTTATGTCCATCCAACCGGTTCGGTAGCCGTAATGCCATCAGGCACGGGGACATGGGTCGGCGTTTTGTTTGGAATGCTGCGTGTCTGTCTGTCGAAAACGCAAAGAGCTAGAGGAATGAAATTTGGTTTACAGTTTCTGAAAAAATCCTGGATTCAGCAAGGACGTTGATAATCGGAAAAGTTTTGGAATCATTGAGTTAACATGTTCATAAGCAGAAAAAAAGACATAATTGGAGGCTTCCACAAGAAGTTCGTTTCTGAGAAAACAGATCTCAAAGTTTTTTTAGCTGCATTTAAAACAAGAGTGAACTTCAAAACTGTTATTGTTGCCTAGTGTATATATATATTGAATTATTATTACACAGGAAATGAACCAGTATTACACAGGACTTGAGGACTTGAACTATTATTACACAGAAAATATAACATTTCTACTCGACCATGGCAGCGTTAGTTCAAAATAGGCAAAGCATGAACTTGGTTCGCTTTAACCCTGAAACCTCCAATTTTAAATATGTTTTTACCGTACTCGGTGAAGTCTAACTAACTAACACTACGTCCTTCACCCTGTACCTAAGACCATGGAGGTCCCTTATCTGTTTAAATGGGAGTCGTAGACGGGTGCTATCAACACCCGCACCCAGAAGATGAAACCCCACCAACTCTAAGCAACCTACTTCACCCATTTCCACTCACTAAAACCACCACCCAACATCCCAACCAATGCCCAGACCACTTATTGACAATTCAAAAAAATACAGAATATTACAAAATAATGAAAGATAACAGTCTCTAAAAGAACAGCCTGTAGAAAAGTCCATAATAAATGTCCGATTCTTTAGTAGTCCCTCATTAGAAATAGAGTAAGAAGGCTTAACGTTGATTAGCACAGAAGATCCAACTTGATCGTTGTTGGCGGGATTTAGTTAAATCCTTAGACTCCCTTAGCTTTCCATACAAAGACTTGAAAAATTGGCTCAGGAGTAAGTATTTTGAAAAGGCATAAAAGCAACAATTCTATATAAAAGTATGTCTTTAGGAATTTAACCACAGAAGAAAAAGTTACCAATTTTGGCGCCTATGTCACCCATGTCTAAATACTAAATGATTGTTAAATGAATTTGGCCAAGATTCCAAGTTTGCCTACCATCAATACGATAGATAAAGACAACTGAGCAATTTGGCGATCTTCCTAAAACCTAAAGTGGTAATCAAGAACCCGAAGGCCCATTAATAAGAGTGGATTTTCAAAAATGAATTTGACACTCTTATTAATCTAACGCTAGGGGAGGTCTGAAACATTGGCATTCGTCATAATCCCCAAGTCTAATGCTTTGACTATTACGCTTATTTCTATATGTATATCTAATAGTAAAGTAAATAGGGTATGTTTAAGGCTTTCGCTGTACAATTTATATTCATAAAAAAATTATTAACACATTTCTTTATTAATGAATTCTAATTAAAGGCTATTAGTATGCACTAACAGGATCCACTTTTCCAATCTTGCCTGAAGGTCGAAAATCAAAACTCTCATTCATAGGTATCTCGAAAAATAATTTTCTTATGCAAATAGATATCGCAACAACTGAGATGTGGAGATTCAACTTTAAAGAGCGAAGAAGAAAATCAGCATAAATAACAGATATGTCACGAGGCCCTTTTTTTCCTCGCTTGACTCGTCCATTTGCGTAGGAAATTCATCTGATTTATCACTTGAAGTGGAAACAGAGCGATAAGAACTTTTCCCAGGTTGAAGAGAGTGATTTCGTATTGGAAACTAAGTTACCATATTTTTCGGAAGAAAGAAAATGAATACGAAATGGCTTAATTATGAAGAAATTCCGTTACACATGTCTAAATTTGCGTTTAAATATTTAAATAAGAAAATAACCAGTTTAACAAGAATAAAATTCAAGGCAAAAAAAACTCCAAAAATTTCTAAGCATGGATATTGATATAGGGACCTTAAACTTTTAGGCATGATCTCTTGGGAAGGAGAAGCATGACTTAAATGTTCACCATTTCATCGCCAATGGGGGTTGCTTAAGAGCATCCTTAAATTTTGAGCCGTGATCTCTTAGGAAGGAGACACATGGTTTAATCATTCACCATTGCATTACCAATGGGATTGCCAAATCTTTCACTGCGCCTTCTTTTTAAACTTTCAAGCCATGATCGCTTAGGAAGGAGAAG
>BGPR01005818.1:0-88204 GCA_013235015.1 Araneus ventricosus
TTCATTTACTTCGTTTGGTTACGTATTGCTTGCCGAAGTCAAAAGACGGATGTTTATTTTAAATCTTTTATAGCTGGAGGTAAGAATTTTAAATTTCATTTTTTTTAATGTGACAGTGAGCAAGTCGGTGCTTCTTGCAAAAACGGCAGTGCAGATCTGACAGTGACACTGTCGAGCACGCTATTTTGTTTGGGTAACAGACCTATCAAAATCGATGCAACTTATTAAAATTTTAAAAATCGAAAACAACAAGAATAATTGTCTTTAAATCATAAATATTTTGCTATTTAATTAATCATGATATCTTATATATAAAGTTTATGTTACTGTATCCGAAAAAATGTGACAAAAACATAAGCCAGATGGATTATCTTATTGTGTGTAAAGCAATGTTTCGTTGTTAGGCGAAACTTTACTATTTAGAATTTACTTTTATGTGGAACTTTTAGATCAGTCTGTGATTTTACCTGTGATGTTTTTCTGGAAGATATACACTTTAAAATTATAGTTTTATAAATGTTTGAAAAGTGTTTTTAAATTTAGTAAATTACCAGTTGTAAATGGATCATTTTCGTGACAGAAGGTTGTATCTACATGCATTCTTCATATTTCCTTGCTTGGAATATATAACCATCAAGTTATCCGATTTCCGGATCATTTGTTCTTTTCTGAAATCTATAATTATAAAATCCATTTCGAATATTTATATCCATAAAAAATATTGACGAAGAGCAATTCTTTTGATCTGAAATATTCTTATTCCTTTTTTCAAATTTTGAAAATAATTGTTGTATTATTCTCGGATCTGAAACTACCATGCAAATCAATTTTTTTCACCTAATGAATCTGACAGCTGTCTGCTAAATTTCATTTAGTAAGTGATTAAAGTAAATTAAGCTGGGTATAAAAAACTTAGAAAAGATTAATTTATTAAAATGCAGTTAGTATGTAATTAAATTTGTAAACTTAAACAAGTATGAAGCATAAAATAAGTAGTGTGTATGAAAATTCAAAATCGGTCATTTTATTAATTTTAGTAATAAATATTTAAAAAAATTATATTTTGTTGTATGAAATATCTATGTTAGAGTAAATGGCAAAATCTATATTTTTAATAATTATAACAATAAATATAAAGATAAATAATTATATTAGTAAAATATCTATGTTTAGAGAACAACTCACAATTACAATTCTGTCAAACTGCAAGATTGTAGCTTACTTTGTAAGGTTTGTTGAAGGTAGCAATTGGAACCTTTAAAAAAACTGTTATTAATCATTACAGTTCAATGCGTATGGTGTCTTTATTTACTGTACTACTTTTTTTATTTTATGGTGCTCATTAACATTAATTGGAGGACTGTTATCCATTTGAAAGAAGGAATAAATGGCTTCTGGTGTGTGTTTTTATAAAGAAACATGTGCATCCATAAGATCTTCCTCTGTGAGAAGTTGCCAATTAATTTTAGCGTTCTCTTGTGGATGACCTTAAAAGTGACTGGATGAAGTAATTTTCCATTGTGTAACACTCTTGTTATTTTTTTTACTGTGCAACTTCCAGTGTTATGTAAGAGTATTAAATAAATGCTAATGGGTTTTGATCAAGATGAAAAATAAATAAATAAAAGCAGGTCCTACCATGTTTTTAACCACTTAAAACTAGTTAATTTTCCTTACTCTCTAAGGATAGTACCATCTATTTCTGGAATGTGGTCATTTTGATGAACTAAGATTCCATGGCAGCTTGATATTTTCTGAATTTCATGTAATATTTAACCCTTTTATCCCCTGTGTTGCCTTTAAAGCAACATACCCAATTTTTCTTCTAAAATCTTGAGAATAAGACTGAAGCTTTAATGCCTGTTTTTTTGACAATTACATATTGAAATTTTTACTAAATCAATTTACAACTTATAGATGGAAGCCCTGAGTGCTAATAAAAAAAATAATAAATTGATGTTTTCACTTGAGGGATTATCTTTTTGTAATTTGTACACTTGAAGAATACCATATTTTATTCTATAATGTTAAAGGAAATTCTTTATTCATATTAGTAGTTATAAAATGTCATCTTTAATTTTTATATAATTTATCAAGAGAATTGTTTTCGAAATAAAAGCCAAGTGTTGTTAGTAGGTAGCAAACTGTTTTCTAGGCATAAAACCATACTTTAAATAAAGTAGAAATTTTAAGGGTTAGATGAATTGTAACATCATGTATGACTTGGATTCAATTTAAAAGTTTGAAAATATAATTCATTGCCCATACAACATACAGATAAATCAATTAAGTGGTTAAATGCTGTTTCATTTTTTCTTCATTTTTCCATAAAATTTCAGTATCTTTTATTATTTTTTAACTCTAAAGCGGAGGTTGCCAACCTGTGGTACCTGTGCCCTGGTGTGCGATGAGAAATGTTGGAAAACCAATATATATTTGAATTAAAATGGCAAATAATTAGATAAAAAAAATGAATTTGTTTCCCCAAGTGCATTTGAAAAGTGAAAGTTATGCTAGTTCAAAGGTTACTGGGTAGCAGTGAAAACCAAGAGTTCAGTGTTCCAATAACATTCTTAACCTTTCAAGCGCATAGAACTTGTGGAAGGAACATGTTTCAAATGTGGATATTAATCAAATTCCCAAATAGCTGATTTAGCTCTTGTCCAGATTATATCGATCTTCTGTGGAATCAATTTTATTAGCTCGCCATAACAGAATCTGGGGGTAAACATCTTCATTTGAAAATTGATATACAATGATAATTTAACTTTAATCATAAGTTAATAATATTTCCATGTTTTTCCATTTGTTAGTTTATGGGATTAATACTTTATTAAAAAGTGGAATGAAATGTAATCAAAATAAATCCTACCAATGTTATTAAGTTCATTAGATCATTTTGACTCTAAAGCTCATCTAAGCCTAACATTAACTTCATTTTTGTACATAGGGATGGCTTATATGTGGAGGGATGACAATAGGGATACCCACTCACCCCTATAGAATAAAATATAAAACAAAACCTCAAAAAAATATAAAACTAATTAGAGGTAAAGGAACACAGGTTTGGAACTACTATTCTGGAACACTGTTTTATTTTAGGAGGAATGTAATATAATTTCAGGATTCTAATTTTTTAATCTACAACTATTCTTCTTTTCTATCTTTTAATCTATATGATCAACAATTTCACCTAAACTTAAAAGAAATAAATTAAACAATGATACAAAATGACATTTTGGCTGCAAATATATACAACTGTAATCCTGTAAAATTGGATTTATCTTATATCGTAGATCAAGACTGTTGATTGACTTTGCCTCATATAAATTAATCTGCTTTACATTATAATTTTGGAATAGATGTAGTATAATTTTTCTATTTATTTATTTTTATTTATTTATTTTTATTTATTTATTTTTTATTTACTTATTTATTTATTTATTTTTTTTTGCTTGGTGACAAGAAAAGTGAAACCCTATTAAAAAAACAGCTAAAGGAAAAGATGGAAAATGAAATAGGCCAAGAAAGAAGCAAGGAAAAACTCACTAAGTTGAGATTGTATTACATCCATTACCATAGTTAAAGTTTTTATTTTAAAATATAATTTTGAAAACATTTCAAATTCGATTATTATACTCTTAAAATATTTGTGGTGTATCTGGAAAATTTATGATTAAAAAGCCAAAGTAAATAAGAGTATTTGTTCAGAAATAAAATTTTTGATGAATATTACAAATAATTCCAAGAATAACAACTATAGCATTCTTGTCCTTCTAGGTGTTGCTGGTATGTGTGCCAAGACAACTGTTGCACCTCTTGACAGAATCAAAATTCTCTTGCAAGCACATAACCATCATTACAAACATTATGGTAAGATTTGAAAATTATTTATGTACTCTTTTGTGTTCTTGATTTTGACCTTCTGTTATTAATTTTGATTATTGAATTTGATCTTCTGGTATTAATTTTTATTATTGAATTTGATCTTCTGGTATTAATTTTGATTATTGAATTTGATCTTCTGCTATTAATTTTGATTAACAAACTGAAATTCATATGCACGCTGAATTTAAATGTATTTATACTGGCTTCTGTGACTAACCAGTTCTTTCATTTAATAATATAATCATATTTTTTCACTCAATACTTCTGTTTGAGTTTCTTTGGTGGCAGTTCAAAGTGTATCATGGCTGTTAATAATATTAATAAAATATAGTGATTTTTTTTTTAAATTAAAAATTCAATATAGTTTTATTTAGTTGGAGTTAATAAGAAAAATGTATATACTCCTTACTATCTTAATATTTGCAAACTTTCATTAAGGGAACTTATAGAGTATTTCCATTTTTGATTATATTATCAGTTTTACTTTCTGAAACTTTTGAGTAATTAATTTTATGCATTATTGTATATTGTTCCTATCATGGAGGATTCAAATTAAGTGAACCAAGTCCATGAGGCTCATTTCTGGGGGGGGGGGGGGCGGACTTCTATTGTTCTTACTGTGGTAATATGTTCAGATAAAGCAAGAATGAAAGGTGAACCTAGGTTAAAGTGGGGATTACAGGGCTTTGGCAAAGCCGAAGATTTCCCAATGCTTCCACCTTACTTACTAAGGTTGGTTAGACCAGTTTGTAGCGGTTAAAGGTGGAATCGTTGGGAAATCTTGAGAATATCCCACTTATCGAGTTAAACCTAGCTTACCTTTCATTCTTGCTTTAGCTGAAAGATACAAATTGATCCGTGGACTTTTCTACACTACCATAGCAGCATTAATATAAAACATGGACTTTTACTCTGAGCCCTCCATGTATTTGTCAGTAGACCCTCTGTTGTCATGTACTGATGAATAATTTTGATATTTAGGTTATTTTCTGGTTTGAGAGGTATGGTGCAGAAAGAAAGCGTGATTGGATTGTATAAGAACGATTGCACAGATCAATTAGAGTTATTCCCTTATGGAGCTGTTCAGTTTGTGTCATTTGAAATATACAAGACAGTAAGATATTTTTCATGTTATATAAACGATACTGTTCAAAGATTTTTAAAAATTACATTAATTATATTTTTTTCAATCGTTATATTTTTTGCTTTGCATTTGATTTAGTTTTGTTATTTAATATGAATTAAAAAGTTATTTATATAAATTAATAGCAAGTGATTATTAAGTGTTTTTTTTTCCTTTCATCTGTGGGTATTGTTAATATCTTGACTTATAATTAACAGAAAAGCTAATATTTTTCTGATCATTTTGTTTTCTAATACAAACATCTCTTGAGAGCTAGTATATTTATTTCTCTATTATGTAGATTTGTATGCTTTCTGCAATATTTAGAAGTTTGGCTTCAAAGACAGCAAATGCCTTAATAGTTCTTATTTTACCTCTTTTAAAATTTAAGGACGATAACATTTCTTTTCTTAAAGATAGCATAATATGTTTGGGTCACTGTGCTTTTCTCTTTGTCTAATTTTTTTTATGTGCATGTTGTATTAGAGTAAAACTCGGGATTAAATTTTACTCTACGGTGCCCACTTACTTCGTTCCTCTTAGGATCGCCAACTCTTTGCCGCCAAGAATAGAGAGGAGAGAACATTTGTTTTGGTTGCGCAATGATTTTAACGAGTGAGATGTGCATATGCACGGAAATTGATCTTTTCATCAGTGTTTTGCATATGTCGCGATATTACGATTCATTTTGATTAGTTTGTTCCGTTGATCTGTTTCATGTGATTGGTTGATTCAATTGAATTTGTTTTGTCGGTTTGATTTTTGTCTGATTTTATCATTTCGTTACGTGCACTTTGTACAGCTGTTGTTGATTATGGCATTGGTTCCCTTTCGACCTACCACATGCTTCAGACAGTGGAAGCCAAAGTTGTTTTCCAGTGGTGTGTGGATCGGGGATTGATAGCAATTGGATACCAGTGTCCTAAGTGTCAACAGCAGTTGGGCAATTAAAATAGAGATTGAAGTTTTAAATACACTTTTCTCGTTTTTGAACATTTTTATTCACTTTAAGTTCAGAACTCTGCATGTTATTCTGTGTTTTCACTTCTCAATAAATAAGCGAAGCTGCTAGTATCCCGCTTTGCAGAAAGTGAAGCCGCTGATGTTTTTTTAATTTAAAAAAAATTGCCCGGCACACTCTTGAAATGCCAAAGGCATTGCGTGCTCAATCTGTCCTTTTCAAATTTAGCATGTGTAGTAGAGCAATGAAAAGCGCACTGTGCATCCAAAACAGTATTTGGCGACAGCAAATGAAATTGCGCCAAGAAAAATTGGCGAGAAGCAAGTGGGCACCGTTGAGTAAAAGTTTTCCAAACTCTGCCATGAAATGAGATTTGATAATTTAAGAGGCTTAGTTTCTTATTTTACATTTTATTTGATTATAGATCTGTCATGGGGCATTGCCATATTTCATGTGTCATGTTTATATTAATTATAAATATTTTTTAAAATCTTAAATCAAATGCCATTTGCCTCTTAATGTTTTCTGCAGTATAGCTAACACAATTTGAAATTGCAACACACCAAACAGTCAGTCTTGCTTTCTTCATTATTAACTGCTTATGATACATATATTTACACAATTAGTGTGAAGTCAAATTGGCTTTGTTTAGACATATATGAATGAATATACCTTTTAACAGCTCTTTCATTAAATTAACCATATAATGGTTCGTTAATTTATGGTTTGAATCCCATCTTTCTCGGTTCTTTTGTTTAAATGTCACATCAGCTAGTCATTAAAATAATTACTAGATTTAAATAAAGAACTGCTAATAATTACCAGCTATAATTAAAGTTTTTAATTCTCCAAATTCAGCATTTTTTCATGCTTTGAACTGACCATTTGTGAACTTGACTGTGACAATGAATTTGATTGAATTCCTTCTAACCATAATCTAACCCATATAAATATGAGGCTATATAATGAGCATTGAAAAGTATGATATTTTTGCCTTATTATTTTGCAGGTGGGCATGATTTTTCGTATTTTTTTAAAGTTAAGCAGGTAAATCTAATTATTGCATACAACAGCAACTGGTGCATGTATCTATCGATCACACTACTGTGATGATATTTTCCAAAGCATATTGAAATTTTCAAGCTTGCAAATGTTAAATGGTTTTGACAATGGAGCTGCATATAAATCTGAGTTTTTTTTCCAACAAAATTTGCCATTTCTAAATCTTTAAAAACTGGAAAATCAGATGTTAAGTCTGCGTTGCTCACGAATTATCAATCGGTTTTAGCAAAACAGTATTTGTAATCCATGATCTGTAGTTAACGTCTAGACGAGTGGTTGGCAAACTCATTAGTCAAAAGAGCCAAAGGTTAGCAGTACGACAAATAAGATCACTTTTGGAAGCCAAATTCTTTTTAAGAAGCATGTTTTTAAAAGTCTGTTTAAACTAGCTACTAACATTAATTAAAACCAGATTTTATAATAATTGTACATAGTCGAAATCGATTCGTGGCAAAGCCACGGTTTGCCAACCACTGGTCTAGACCAACATAAAATGCATTTATTATTTGGATAACACTTATATATTTTTCATTTAAAAACTGGGAAAGGTCTGAATTTGGAGTAGAAGAAAAAAAATTTATTTTAAAAGCCAATATTTGTGGGGAAATTGTAACATTTATAGCTTTAAAAATTGTGAGTTGATTTACATTTACATAAGATTTTATTTGTAATATGTATTATTTAGTTTAAAGTTTGGATGAACTTATTTACTTGTATATTATGCTCAATATTAATTATTATGGGCATTTTTATATATCACCTTGGATCAGAGGTTCCCAACCTTTGGTACGTGTACCCCTGGGGATATGTGAAGGATTAGTTGGGATACACGAAATCAAAGTTTGTAATGACGGAAACAAAGAAGCATAAGGAATTAAAAAAGTTAGAATTTTATTTCCCTAAGCTACCTGCTATTAATACTTTTACTTGCTATTTAATAACTTTACCACTTGAATAGTTTCTTATTACGGTGTGTAATTTTTAGCTATCCTTATAGGTTAATGTGAAATTATTACAATGCTGGTTTCATTTGTATTGTTGTTGAACTAATGCTATTGTAAAAATGTGATAAAATGAAAAATAAAAAATAAGTCCTGCAAATGTTATTAATTCAAGTCATTTGACTTTTAAGCTGACCTAAGCCCTTAACATTAAAGATAAAAACTTCTTTGCATAGACGGAGAGTTGTTGGGGAGGATATGACAGTGAAAATATAATGATTAATCAACGGATAAACGAGGGAAAAAAGGTTGAGAACTGCTGTGTTAGATGAACTTTAGTTTAATGTTCAGTTAATTGATAGACTCTGATCTTTAACTTATTTATTTTTTGAAGAAGCAACCTTTGTGTGTTAAAAATTGTGTGTTTATTAATATAAGAAACGATTACTATGATTTCAAAATTGGCTCAGTGATTTATAGAAGTTTTTAGTTTTCATCTTTGTATTGGTTTTTAGAGGTATTCCATTAATGTGATTTTAATAAATTTTGTTTTTCTAAAAATTTTCAAGCTTTTATTTAATTGGGCTTTTATAATTTCAGTTTTTCAAGAACAACTTTGGGCAGTCTCATGTTCTTAAATTCTTTGCTGGGTCCTTAGCTGGTAAGATTCTTTTTACAATATGCATTTTTTAACCCTCTAACTGGATTTGCTGGCATTTTTGTTATTTGTCTCTGTACTCGTATTAATTCATACATTTTAGAAAAGTTCTTAGAGTTAATTCTTGTGGTTTGAAAGTTTTTTTTTATTTCCAATGGCAAGGCAAAAAGGTTACAAAAGAATGTGTAACAAAAATAGAAGACCGAAGTCATTGCCCCAAGAGCTCTCTCCCTTTCAATATCTCGACACCTCCGTAAGTCCTTGAAGAGCCCCACACCAGAGCAAATGGTCCTTTCCATTACTTTTCCAGAATCACATAGTGGGCAAAAAGGTTCGGTAGAAACGCCTAAGCGGTGCAGATAGGCGGCAAGGCAATCATGTCCAGTGGTCAGGCGGAAGGCTGCAACTGCATCACGTCTAGGTTTCTCAGGTATAGAAGAAGGGCTAACCCTCCTCCAACTTTTTAAAGCTGTGCGAGTCTGAAGATCCCGCAAGGAATTAGACGTACACAAATTCTTCCGAAACAGTTTAATCTTCTAATAAGAAGTAGCTGTATTTGCATGTTGTAGTAAGTTGGCACCTCTTTTTGCTAGGAAGTCCGCTTGTTCATTACCCCAAAGACCACAATAGCCAGGCACCCATTGAAGAACGATTCATTTTCCCTTTAGGGTTAGAGTTCTCAAAAGTTCTAGGCAGCGGGAAATCTCGTGTGTCAATGGGAGTTCAAACGAGCTAATTGATTGAATGGCTGCCTGCGAGTCAGAGAGGAGGACTGCATTTTCAAATTTGTGATGGATAGCCAGTAGTTGCTTTAATGCTATAGCCAAGGCGGTACCGATAAAGCCCGCATGGGCGTAAAAAGAAAAGAGGCCTGAAAAGACGCCAGCCTCTACATTAAAGTGGCAATCAAACTGGGAACCACCAGTAAAAATATGCAGCCAATCAGGAACTGGATATCTGGTCGCAATGGTCTCCAGAGCAAGACTTCTCAGAATACTTGGTGCAACATTTTTTTTTTTTTATGGATGGTTTCCACTAGATCCAACTTTACATCGACATTAGTCGCCTCCAAAGGGTTTCTAGGTTTCAACAAAGGTTGTATATCACCTGGAATTGCAAGATCTTTCCTAATGTCCTGGACTTTCTTTTAAAGATTCTATTACATAAAAAAAAAACATGATTTATTCAATTTGGGAAAAAAAAAATCCCGTTATTGGAGCCGAAAGTTATCAAATCAAAGTAATTGATAGTTTAGAGGGTTAATACATATTTTGCAAATAATCTAAATCTTCTTATTTGCAAATATTTGTACAGTTTTAAATACTTATTTTAACAAATGTGCTTGGTTGTTTTTGCATGTAATTATGATCATTTTTAAAATTGTAGTTAGTAATGAGTTCAGCATTTTAAAATCCAGCAAGTTCATTCAGTCATTTTTCTATATTTATGCACTTACTATATTATTGATAATTTGGCATGTATTTGTAAATTGTCTAACCTAAAATATTCTGGTTGTGTTAAAAATATTTAACTTCTGAACGTCAAATTTCATCGCTCTCTCGATTAAGTACGAAATATTTTTCCAGATTCTTACATAAATGAATAAAAAATAGAAAAATACTCAATATTTTTGAAAGTTGTAAATTATGAGTTTCCTACTGATTTATTTCACAACTGATTAATGTATTCATCAGTTGTAATTTGAATTCCTATTATTTCATATTGTTACTACTTGTATTCCTATTTCAGTTTCACTTTTTAAAAAAATATTTGTTTGTTTTTACTTTCCATTCATTTAAAGGCATTATTACTTTTTTTTTTTGGTTTTCTAGTTTTCTAAATCAATGTAATAGGTGTTTTAAACTAATACAAAGTCCTTAAGGAAATAATGTTTGTGACTCCAAACGCGCGCACACACATAGACACAAAAAAACAAGTTAGTGATGAATGTGCTGGGACTATCTACTACCTTTTTTTTATGGTGGGTTGAATAATCTTGTATTGTTTATTGCCTATCTACTTTTTATGTAATTGTGTGTATGCTGAGAATTTCTGTTATATTTTTATAAATATAGCTACACTAAAATGAAATTTTATATGCAATATTATTAAAGTATTTCTTTGCTTATTGACCAAACGAAGAGGTCTACATTTTAAGTCCAGCATTTGGCACTTTGTCTGTTCGTAAATTTGTTATGTGATTACAACTAAATGCATTGTTCAATTTCCTTCAAATTTAGCAGAAATATTTCTTAAATCAATAGAAAATGATGTACATATTTTATTTCTTATTATTTTAATTTGGTAATAAAATTATTTTAATTATATCTAATTATTATATTCGGTAGTAAAAGAGTGAGTGGCAACTGAACATTTAGATTATGACATCAGAGTTGTAAATAAACACAGTTCGGTTATCGTTATGTATTGTTATCTGCATTTCGCTAAATAAATGTTATCTATTTTTATAATCTTTGGCTATATTTTAGTTCTAAATTTATATTTAAACTTGTTTACCATCTAAGCCATTTCTTTTATACCTTATATGGTGCAGTAACCAATTGAAAGAGCTTTAAAAATTTGCTTGTAATTGTTAAACCTAAATGGAATTATCAGACGCTTCTTGCCTAGATAATTTCGTCTGCCTTATAAATTGTCTGATCTTCTTAGCAGCGACAGCTTTTCGCTTATATATATTTTTTGGCCAAATTGTAATATTTATTGGCAAGTTATTTTGAGTTCCATCTTAGTTCTAATGAAATGAGTTGGAAAAAATATTTTAATTTGATACCTATTTAATAGTGAAATTTTCTCTACGTTTTTAAATAACTAATTTAGCGATTCAATTTTTCAATGTCATTTTTTGGTGCCATCTTTTTCGAAAGTATTTCGATATGCCCTAATAATAAGCGAAGTAAAAGAAATAGAAATGTTTTGCTAATTCAGCAGATTGCGAACCATTTTATCCATTTTAACTCCAAATTTATCGCACCTTAAGAATTGTGCTAAACTTTTGTACATCAGTGTATTTCCTCAAGAGTGAAATTATGACGTCTGGTGTCCCTACAAACAATGCTGTTTTCACAATGAATAGCATTTGCTAAGCATTTAAAAAAATGCGATGAAGAGAAAATCTTAATTTTTTTTATGTGGGGTGTGTATGCGAGGTCTACTGTTCACAGAACTACTAGTATTAATTCTATATTTAATATTACTGTATCATAATTCACTTATTTAATCATATATTCCTTTTTATAAAGTATTTATTGATCATTAACAAATTGAAAAGTAATTTATAATTAAATCTTATTAAGCAACTTAGTTCAAAAAGACCATGATTGTGTTCTTATTTAATACCATATTTATTTCTCTTGTCATGCATGAAGATCAATGTGCAAAACTTGATAAATTTGAATAAATTTTTGTGTTTTTGTTTTAAGGCGTGACGGCTGTCATGATGACTTATCCGCTGGATGTAGTTCGAGCTCGCCTTGCCTTTCAAGTGACTGGAGAGCATGTGTATTCTGGAATTTATGACACGCTCTCATGCATATTCAGAACGGTGAGTATTCAGTTTATGACGCAAATATTGAGTTTCAGTTGAATTTTTGTCATTTTCTTTTGGAACCATCAGAGTCGCATTTGCAAATTTTTATGTCCTAGGTCGTCGAAACGCCCAATTCTGCAGCCTCTCCCCATTCGAAAAGTTGTTTTAGAATTATCAGTTTAATATACGATAAATGAGAGAAACAACAATAAATATCTTTTGCATTTCAATTCATTTCTGGGCGGACTCTTGATTGCTATTTATTTCTGGGCATGGTTATTTTACGAATTGACTCCCGACATCAACGGTGCATTTTGCTTTTTAAGATGCTTTAAACATCATAAATAAAGAATATGAAACAATTGTATTTGCTTGTTAAAGAAACCACCAAGCTTATCTGATGACCCTCCGATTTCTCCAAGCTCGTAAGTTCAGTGTTCTAGCGAAGTTGCTATGTTTTGGCTTCTGTGGTTAGCAAAGTCGTAGGATGTTTTTTTCAAGTTAAAAAAATCTGCCCGGAACCCACTTAATCACCAAAAAACATGTAACATTTTTCAAAAACCAATTCGAATTTAAGAACAAAAGCAACATGTAAATTTGCGAGCAAAAAAGTGACATGACTGCAGGACTACGCATTTTTATAGGGCTGCAAATGTTTTTGGCAAGATTTTATCACAATCTTAGCGATATATCCCGGTTGCTTGGGGATTCAATCTCGGTGGCCGCTTTCACAAGCAAGTACCAAAACAATTGATGATTACAAAGATTGTAGTAGTAAATAACTGTTATCCGTGTACTTACTTCTGCAATGCCACCCGATCTTTGGTTACTAGCTGAATCAATTTCTGCTATTGTTTTATTTTATTAGTTATTGAATTCTATTTGTTTAAGTGATCAGTATAACCTTTTTGCATTTAACTATTGGTATTACACCTTTTTATATTTCTGTATTTTTATGTGGTAAAATTGATGTTAACGTTGTTAAAAATAAGAATCTGTTAAATATTATATTATTCAAACTAATAATAAAATATTAATAAAATAGTAAATATATTAATTCTGTAATTATTATTATAATAAAATTAATGTTATAATTAATTCATATTGGGATTTTATGTAATTTATAATTAATTTATTATTTAATCTAATAATGAAACATTAATTAATTCTGTAATTATAATATTAATAAATTATTGAATCTGTTAAATGTTTAGTTTCTCAACATTCATAAATAGCCCTCATTTTAATAATTGAAGCTATATGCAAATGAATAATGTATGGAGAAAAGAAATGAATTGTTGATTGCAGAAATCACACGAGTCAATAACATCTGGGAGCTTCAAGAAAAACATATTGATTTTTAAAATCAATGATTAAAATTGTTTTTTGCCTAATTGCTTTTATATACCGATAATTTGTCTTTATTTGATTCTTGCTATTTCTTCTCTCCTTATGTAAAACAGCATAAACACAATTTTGAAAAAAAAAAAATAAATAAATAAAAATAAATAAATAAAAAATTGACTCATGTGGTTTGTTGTGATCAGCAATTGAATTACTCTGAGGTTATTCTGCTAATCCTCCAGATTAATTTTGGGCCAAGTCCATAGATGGAAATAAATCTCTTCTTAAATAACCATTAAATACATGTTACCCTCATTTTTGTTTTATTACAATGAATTATGAAATTTCTCATTTTCTTAATCTATATAGTTTTAAAAATTTCAGCTTAATTCATTGCATATTCGAAATTTTACTTATTTTAAGGTATTTATTGAAATAAAATTATTAGAAAATTGGTAGCTTTTCATAATTTATATCACTGTATGTGTAGTAATCTGAAAATATTTTTTACTAGAAGAAGGAGCTTTAGTTTGTACTTGTTTTTGTTAAAATTTTTTTTCTTGCAGCATGATATTAACTAAATAAATATTTCAGAATTTCTTTAGTTAATTTAATTCATGATTTATTTAATTAATGAACCACTGTAATTGATTTTTCTTATTGACATTAATATTACACTGTAAGTTTATAAAAACTAATATTACTTTGTTTTATAAATTAAATTTTCCATTGATTTTGATTTGCTTTCATCTGAATTTTTTCTTTTTAAGGTTTTCTAATTATTTTTATTATTAAACACATCTATTTTCTTATTGTTTTTGTATAGGAAGGAGGTTTGAGAGCCTTGTATAAGGGGTTATCGCCAACTGTTCTCGGCATGATACCCTATGCTGGTAAGAAGTTTTTCCATGCAATATTTTGAGTATATAATTATTTTGCTCTAACTTGTTAACACCCAACTTATTTTAAAACAAAAATTTCATCAAATTTCTTTTAACTTGCATTAAAAACACCAAGATTAAGGTAGCAGTGAAATAAAATTAACTTCTAAAAAAATTAATGAAAATTACTGAAAAATCGGTGGAAAATCATTTAAACTTTTTTATAGATGCATATTAATGTTAATGTAGTATTATAGATGAATATAGTTAAAATATCAAAAAATTATTACTTTTGAATTCCTTGGATTACCTCAAAAGTAATGAAAAAAATTCAGAATGACCACGCTTTGATTTCAAAATCAGGTGGTATTGCCAGATTTGTTATATGCCAGTTAAAAATTGTTTGGTAAACATATTGACTTATTAGACAAAAAAAATGGGTTCAATTTAGCCACAGAACTAGGCATGAATGGGGTAATGTTTGGGCATAATAATGGGCATTTTTTTCTAGTAGTGATTGAAATAAATTCATTGAGCTTATTGGATGACTTTTTTGTTACTTAATTTTATAAATTAATTAAAAGGTCAAGACACTTCGTTATGGTTTGAGAAAAGGAACTAGAACATCCAGGGTTTTTTTTCATCAAAAAATTTGGTGAAAACGTGCACCAACCATAAAAAATCAGGGATGAGATTTTTCCGCCTTTTGGCGGATTTCCGCCTTCTGTGGTTTTTTTATAAAATTTTTCGCCTTTTTGCCCCTGTTTCCAGGATTAGCGTTTTTTCCGATCTGAACCAGTTTTTCCCGCGAAAAGTGTACTTTTCCTCATGTCTGAGGCAAAAGATAGTTACAGGACTGAAATGGTTTTAAAAAGGAAGAAGTGTGTTACACAACCAAGAACTTCAAATTGAAAAGTTGCTGTCAAAAGAGGCAGCAAAGAAGCTATAGGCAAAATAACAAAGAAATGTGCATTTTCTTCAAATGGACAAGATTTCTTTAAAGTGTAGAGTTCCTTCTTCAAATAAGCATCCAATTAATGAGAATGTCACTGAAAAATCAGTGAAGAAACAAAAAACAAGCGAGCCTTCTGCAAAACGAAGGAAATGTCCTTTGACAATCAAAGAAATGTTTGCCAGAAAATTTTTGTAAATTCTTTTCTCAGATATGCATTAAAATACTAGTTTTATGCCCTTGTTAAATTAGTCAATTTTATTTGTACTTTGTGTGGATGGCATTTTCTCCGGATCTTTTTTTTTCATAACTGAAATTTGGAGAAGACTACGTTTTGAGAACAATATGTGACGCATATTCATTTCTTTCCAAATATTTGAAATGTAATTATTATGAAGTGTGAGAAATTTCATTGTATCTGCAAAATTGGTAAATAATCCCTACCGCATGCTTTTTGTCGCATTTTTGGATATCATCTCTTCCGCATGCTTTTTTGACGAATTTTTGGATTTCCTCCTTTTTGCTCTCTGACCAATCTCATCCCTGAAAAATGCATTTAAAAATTGATGAGTTTGGTGGGAAGTATATTCCCACGGCCTTACAAAGGGTTAAATTGGTTTCTCTTCACAGAGACTTTTAAATATTAAAGTAATGATAAATTTCTATTTCCGGGACTTCAATAATTTTTAACAGATTACTTCAATTCTGATCATTGTTTGCATTCAAATTTTAAGAAAAAATGTATATAGCTCTTCCTCTTTGTGCATGTTTGATGTTTTAAAAAATGCTACTTTTAAACATATGTATACATTACAGTGCTATGTTATTAGATATTCACAGGGATGATATTCTTCCGCTTTTTGGCGAATTTGCACTTTTTTGTTATTTTGGAGAAATTTTGCTTTTTTTTTTCTCTCAAAATTCCGTCCCCCCCCCCCCCCCCGAAAAAATATTCTTTTTCTTTTGAAAATTCTGCTTCTACGCAAAGAAAAGAAACCTTTATATCTTTCGTTTTTAAAAGGAAATTCTGGGAAAATATGCTCGACCACGCAGCACCGGCTATGAAACTAGCTGATTTATCTTCTACTGACGAATCAACATTATATCAGCAAGCTCTACAAGGGTGAACATTCCAACATATTCTGTGCCATTCAAAGTATTAATTATCACCTTTTTGCAGAAAACAAAACCTCTGTGGTATATTTTACAAAAAAAGATTTTTTTTGCATGAACATGTTGAAAAAAAATTATTTAAAAACTTAAGGTCATCTTGTAGGGTGTACCAAGATGAAGAAATAATAAAAAAAAATGGGACAAAAACAAATAAACTACATCAAAAAAAAGAAAAAAAATTACTGTTAAAAAAGCATCTTTTGCATATAAATTATGGTACAAATGTTTTGCTCGCGTGTGATTTCAGTCTTTTTGCTTTTTTGCCAATCTCATCCCTGTATTTACATATCCAAACTGTTTGTGCTTAGAGAATAGAATCGCATGAATTTGAATAGCTGTTTATTATATGATTGTTCACACACGTAGTGGATTTTAAAATTGCATCCCTAATCTTGAAAACTTATTATTTTAAAAGTATTAAATTCCCTTATAATTTTAAAGTAATGATAATTGTAAAAGCACATAAAACTTTTTTTTTTATTTCTTATATGTGCTTGTGTTTTGTGCATTTCAACTGATTTCCCGGGTGTTAAAGTTGTTAAAAATTATTCAGTCTCTTCTCATAATGCTTATTAATTTGGGGATTAATTTCAGCATTAAGTAATGCATTTGCTGATACTGCAAGAAAAAAATTCTTTCGGGATTTCTAGATACTTGTACGATAACTGAAACGGTTCATAAATTGATCTTACGAAAGATAATGTATGTTTGGCACCTTCATTTTTTTTTTTTTTTAATTTACAGGGCGGGGGATCAACTAATTAATTTGCTTTCGGTTCTGCCGATATCATTAATAGATACAGCAGTTTTATTAATGTATATTTGTTTATAAAATTCCAACTATTGCTGCTTTCCAAAATCGTGAATTTTTGGAATTGTTTGATTTAAAAAGTCTTAAAATGCTTTTTCTTTTACAGGTCTATCGTTTTATGTGTTTGAGCGTTTGAAGTTCTTTTGCCTCGAGTACATCCCAAATGTTACTGGACGACCCCATTCGGGTAGCAGTGGTGGCGTAGTTTTAACAGTACCTGCCAAACTGCTGTGTGGAGGCTTGGCAGGAGCAGTTGCACAGACAGTCTCGTAAGTAACCCCCTCCCTCTCCATTTTAACTTTCTCTTTTTGAATTCTAGTATTAGTGTATATTTATTTTATTTTTTTTTCTCAAGTCATCACATTTTTAATTCAATCATCTCTTGTTCTTTTTTTTACTTTCTTGTATATGAAGTATACAAAGAGAAAGTATTGTAATTATCAAAAAAATTCAAACTCTATATTTTGACGAATCTCCACGTTTTAGACCTCCCTGAGTCCGAAATACACAATTTTGGAATTATGTCTGTGTGTGAACATGATAACTCAAAAACTATTAGAGCTACGGATATGAAATTTGGTATGTGGTCTTTAAACATAATTTGTAGGTTTCTGTCAAATTTTGGACAAAATCCGTCAAGGGAAGTCTGTCTGTATGTCCGTGTTAATGTGAACGCGATAACTCACAAACTTAAATAGCTAGGTGGATAAAATTTGGTACATATTTTTATCATCAGGAATGTAGGTTTGTATGAAATTTTGGACCAAATCCGTCGAAGGGTTGACAGTCTGTCTGTATAATCGCATACTTCTAAACATTATAACTCGTAAACCCTATGGCTTTGATAAATAAAAATTGGTATGATGCCTGCTAACATTAATTGTAGATCCGTGCCCAATTTTTGTTTCAATCAGTCGAAAAAAAGTAATTCAAATCGCCTATTTGTCTTTTCTCGTCACACAATGACATGAGGCCGTAATTGCGCGATTCACCTGCGCTAATCCTTTCCGCTTCTACCCATGCCTTTTGCTTCCAATTTCCAAGCTTTTTTTCTCCACTGCATTAGGGTCGCTTGTTCGTTTAACTGCCTTTTAGCTTATTTTTTCTCCACGTGTGTTAGGAGTATACGAGAAAGTTTACTGGAGACCACTCCCACTAGTTTTTACTGTGCATGGGCATAATTCTTCTTTCATAACTTAAGAGCCAGATATATAGGCCAACTTATGCAAAAATTCCAGTTCAATACCGTTAGTATTCACAAAGATATCAGCATTGCAAGAGCTAAATTGCTTTCAATCTCTAGGAGAAACAAAATGATGAGGGTTCTTGCTCAAATTGATACTTTTTAAGATTGTATCTTGGAAAGTAATATTGAATTTTATGAATGGTGAATATCACGAATACTCGCGTATACTTATAAATTAATTACATAATTGAAATTCTGTTTCGATGATAACTTATTCGGAGGGGAAAAAACCCTTTACCGTTCGTTGTGAATCCGTACATTTCCTGAAAATAAAAGATGCAATTTTTTTTTTCTTTAACATATTTATGATCAGATACATGCCTAGTACTCATTTTTGATATAAATTCAATAAATTTTCAAAATGAAACATGTAGTGAACTGTAAGGGGTTAATTTGCAACTTTTAAATTTTCCTTCAATTTTTGATGTAAATTTTGTCTGTATTTTCTGCTGGAATGTTCTCCCGGAGAGTCGACTAGCACCATAAAACATAAAAGATGAGTCGGCTCTCCTGGGTATTGAATGAATGATAGTGTTGTTATTTTCACTGAGTGAATTACTTATTTCAGATATCCACTGGATGTTGCTCGGAGGAAGATGCAGCTGAGTATGATGAGGCCAGAGACTCATAGATTTGGGTAAGTTTGTGTGTTTCAAACGCAGCTGAATCTGTCCGATTTCCATTGAATAGTCAATCGGCTGTAATATTCAGTATTTGCAAGTCATTTTTTGAAATTACTTCTAATAGTGATAGAACTGAAAAATGGTGCTATGTGTTCAAGTGGATCATCTCCATAAGATTCATTTCTGATAACTCTTAAGTTGATTAGCTGCTTTTAAAATAACAGTGGACGTACAATTGTTATTTGCTGCCTGATGGATACAAATCAAACCATGGACCATTACACAGAAAATATGACATTTCTCGATACCATGGCAGTGTTGGTGCAAAACGTGCATTTGGTTCACTTTAATTCAGTATTTTGAGCTCTATTGTCGTGAGTGTATTGTTTATTCTTGGATCATTTTTACACAGAAAAAATGACATTTTTACACTACTGTGGCAGTACTTGTGAAAAATGGAGGGGTGGTGCCAGAGGGGGGAGGACTGCCCCGGTCGGGGAAAAATTTTGTACGGCGTATTCAACTGTAGTTTATAAATAATCTGGCAAAACTTTGAGGCCAATTTCATTGCATTCGTCACCCCATGCATCAGGTCATGGCCGCTTGTCAGGGAGACTGTGCCTCCCCCCATTGGGCAAACTCTAGTGCCATTCCTGGCAAAATGGGCAGAAAAAGAAAATGGATTTAGCCCACTTTTAATCCTCCATGTATAAATGTATTTTTGGGGAACATTAAAAAATAACCAAACAGTATTAAAACATCGCTTTTAATGTATATCAAACCAAACACAAGTCGTGTTGGCTCTTTTTTTCAATAAGGAATTGTATATTTGAAAATGTCCAGAAATTAAAGTTTTTTTTTTTTTTAAAGTTTAGTTAATAAAAGATTAAGCTAACAATTTGAAATTGAAACTGAGACTCCAATAAAAAAAAAAAACATCACTAAAATCAAAAGTGTAGTAAAAAATGAAAATGTATTTTAATGCAATGGTGGTAAATATAAATGCCAATAAATTAGCAACTTTCAGTTTTGATTAAATCTTCCTACAAATTTACCTACATTTACAATTGCCTATATCATAGGAATTTACTGCAGTTAGCTTTCTTATAAAATTGGGTTAGAGCAGAGGTTTCCAACTTGTGGTACGCGTCCCCCTGGGGTAAATGAACTCGAAGTCAGTAATGGCAGTCACAAGAAAATTATATAGGATTAAAAACATTGCTGAATTTTTTCCCCCAAGTTCATGTGAAAAGTGGAAGTGGGGAAGTCCTAAAGCCTATCCTCAAAATCAGGAAAAAAGAAAATTTTTGGGTATCCTTATAAGTTAATGTGAAATTATTACAATACTGGTATCATTTGTTTTGGAGTTGAACTATACAGGGTGTTCGCAAATTAGTTGGGGAAAAAATGGTTTATTATGCCTATTTTTTTGGTCAAACATAACAGTGAACAGAATTATAACATAGTGAAACACACAAAGTTTACTTTTTTCACAAATGTTCAATGTAGTGCTCTGCAAATGTCCCATCGGTTAATTAGTTCTTGCCAGATGTTAGTGAACATGTTTGCATCAATGGAACCAAGTGCAGTGGTGATTAGTGATTTCAATTCCGGAATGGATTTCTGAAGTGGCGGATGATAAACCTGGTCTTTCACAAAACCCCATACACTGAAGTCGAGTGGTGTAAGGTCTGGTGATCGTACTGGCCATGGAATAACATTTCCATGACCAATCCAAATTGGCATTGAGGTTAGAAGTCGCCTCATTGTGGAAGTTACATGGTACGCCGTCTTGTAGAAAGATGGAACCTTCAGGCACAGTTTCTTTCAGGATTGGCATCAGGTAAATCTGAAACATATCCAGGTATATGAATCCAGTAAGTTTTTTCAGCAAAGAAGAATGGGCCAAACACATTAGAAGAACTTGTGGCACAAAACACGTTTACCTCAGGACTATCCCTTTCATGCTCGTAGATGGCATGAAGATTTTCTGATCCCCATATCCTGATGTTGCGGATAGATGAGCCACGTTGCGCCATCTATCCGCAAACTTGAAATACGCTAACACTAGTCTGCATTTCAACCGGTAACTTAAGATTCATATTTCGCACATTATTCACTTACGAAATTGCCCAACTAATTTGTGAACACCCTGTATAATATTATTGTAAAAATGGAATGAAATTATAATCAAAAATAAGTCCTACAAATGTTATTAATTAGTTGTTTTACTCTTAAGATGACTTAAGCCCTTAACATTATTGATAAAAACTTCTTTGCATAGATAGATGGCTAGAGGGGAGGGGGTATGATGGAAGGGGTTGTACTGCAGGAAGAATTAACTGACTTTTTATTTAAAAAAAAAAAAAAACACTTTTATTTTAACATAATTTTCACCAAAAACCGTTCATTCGCTGGAACTATATACATCAGTCATTATATAATACAATTTTTAATTCTTAAAAACAGCTAACATCTTTTATCCTGCTTTGCTAAGCAACACTCGCAAGACAAATATCGTACTGCCACACTAAAAAGTTTTAGAAATAACTATATTTTTGTAACAAATATCACAGGGTACATGAGGGAAAAAAGTTTATAATGCAGAAGGTTTAGTAAAGTTTAAAGGTTAGAAAAGTTTGTAAGAAAAAAGGTTGGTAAATGCTGAAATTTTGAGGGGTGGTCTCTTTTCATGTCTCCCCATTTTGGAAGAAACTAAATAAAATTGTTGAGTTTAATTTGGTTAAGATATTGGAAAATGCTTGTGTTGGTATTTTGAAGAAACTTTCAAGTTGTTCCTTCCCTCCCACATACTGAAAGCTCATTTTGTTGTTTGCCATCAGTTTTATATATTTCCTCGTAATTTTATAGTAATGGTATATTTTTGTATTTTACAGGAAAGGTCTCGTCACCACACTCGTTTTGACATTCCGTGAAGATGGTGTCGCGAAAGGGCTATACAGAGGCATGACCATCAACTATCTGAGAGCTATACCCATGGTTGCCGTCTCCTTCTCGACGTACGAGCTCACGAAACAACTCCTCGGTTTGGACACTGGAATTGAATCTTGATCTGATGCATGAACTGTTTTTATTGCCATCTGATATTTCCAGTGCGAAATCTGTACTATACATATTTATTTGTATATTTTATGCACTAATTTATTGTTGTGTGCATGTTTGTTGTAAAAGTTGTTTTTATGATACTTAAGTTGGATACTGTTGGTCTTGTATTTGAAGGTTAATGAATCTTAAAAGAGCTACACACATTTTTATAATTGTAAGAAGGGAATTTTAGCTTTGGAAGATATCTCGCATGTCTTGTATTGTATCTTTTGGATGAATATTTCTGTGTGAAAAAAACACATGAAGCTCTTCCGATATTAATTACGAGTCGGTAATATTTTTTTTATTTAAAACTGTTACTTTATTTACTGGACACTTTTTAATTTTAATAAACAATACTAGATGGCAAAGAGTAGTGTCTGTTAAGGATAAAATACAACTTGTAACTAATCTGCGGTTTCAAATTTGAAAAGTATACATTACTTAATTTTGACTTTCTCCATAACATGATTCCATCCAAAAGCGTAATGCTGTTAAAGAATCAAAAAAATTGTACATATACTTTGTAATGTTCAGCAAAAAAATAGTATGTTAGTGCTTTGCTCTTTTACACTTAAATGTATAGAACTTTCTAGTGTTTTGATTATGTTTTTCACCTCCATAACAGACTTCTTTACAAATATTTGCATTTGAAAATGATTACCTTTGAAAAAACTGTAATAATTACAGGGTTCGTGCATGTCCTTAAAAGTCCTTACTTTTACATTTAGTCCTTAAAAGTCCTTACAAATCCTTATTTTTATGCCCCATTTTTAAAAAGTCCTTGAAAGTCCTTACTTTTTGTCACCTCGGCTAGAGCAAAATACATGCAGTATTTAGAAAGTGAAAGATCCAAAGAAAAGACTGAAACAAAACAACTGAAACGAAAAGCTGTAGGAGGAAATAGATTTTTTAAAACAAAAGAAAATGTTTCAAACAAAATACACCAAACAAATGGGGAAGCAAATGATTTAGCTAATGAAGCTGAAAAGTCAAAGGACATAAATTTATTTATTCAATCGCATGAACTATAAAAAACAATTACTGAAAAGAAATTAAAATAAATACCTTGGATGTAAAATTGAATGAAAAAAGTTTGGAATTAAAAGATATTTAATTTGATTATCAGTTTCATGGGGTTTTTTTTTCATCGATTTATTAACTCATATTTTTAAGAGTTTTTGTTGTATTAAATTTGTAATGTATCTTCTGTTTTATATTATACTTTATCATCTAATAGGTTGAATTCGCAAAAATGAGACATTTTATTTAAAAATGCGGGCGACAATTCGTTAAGTTTATTCAATTTAGAGGTCCTTATTTTTGGTTTTTTTTTTAGTCCTTAAAAGTCCTTGATTTTCTTTTAAGGAAATGCGTATGAACCCTGAATTACTTTTATTTTTGGATGCATTTTTATTATTGTAACAAGATTATAAACTAAATTAAGCATACTGTTCAAGATCATTGTTTAAGTCAGAGTTGGTGACTGGGTGGAAAAAGAGAGATGTATAAACGTTATTTTACTGTACTTTTAAGTTTTTGGATTTTTTTTATGGTTATTTTTATCAGTCCTCTTCCAAGGTCGAATCATTGTAAATTTTCAAATAACTGTACAAACTGTATTTATAAAGTAAAATCATGTTGTCTATTTGAGGAGAAAAGGGTATAAATAAATTGTTTTGCATAGATCAATCGTGTTGTTATTGAATGTTTTGACATCATTAGTCAAGTAATTCTTGATGGAAAAATTTTGAAATTTTTTTCATCTATGGCTCATAAAATTTCCAGAAAGTCTTAAAAATTATCCAACATATAAAAAAAGCAAGTTTCCTTCATACTCTGTTGTTGTTTTTTTATGAGACAAGGTTGTGTTAATATATGCTCTATCATTTTAACTTTGACAAATTATACTTTAGATTATCTATATTTATAAAAGGCAATTTTCGTGTGTCTGTGTGCCGTTTATTTTCAAATACTTTTTGGTTTAACATTTTAAAAAATTTGAGGTCTATGTGAGTCAATCATTAGTTTTTCCAGTTAAATATCTTAAAATTCATATAGGAATAAGAATTTTTTTTTTCAAAATAAGCAAATAAAATTATATTTAAAATTTTTGAAATAACGATTAATGACAAATCTAATAAATAGTTGAAGAAAGGAAACATTGATATAAAACGTTTGAGAATTTCAAATTTTATGGGCAAGTTTTTCTGTTTTGTTTAATTGATTGAATTGTATAATAGATTTATAGCAACACAGACTGTTTTCCCCTGCTTTGTTTTTTTTTTTGGGGGGGGGGGGATATCCACTTCCGGTTTGACACCGGAAATCGGTCCTGTGCGCGGAACTTTGGCATTACCTCAAATAAACAAAATAGAAAAACTAGTCAATATAATTCTTTCCATACTGAATATTAATTTGCAGATTAAATTTATAATCTAAACAAGTTGATATACCCAGCGTTGCTTGGGATGAAGAAAATTAAGTCTAAGTACTCGTAAGATTTTAAAATTAATAAAACGGTTTTTCGCAGAAGCATCTTTCATTGATTTTTAGTCATCCTGTCCCCGTGTTGTCTAACCCCCTCAGCCAGCACTTGAAGGTCTCTCTGTAGTTTGAACCACCTGTCGTGAATGTAGCAGTCCCTGGTATTCCATTTTCTCCTCCCCATCATTGCTGTGGCGACTACAAAAGCTCTTTCATATCTTGGTTTTATTGCCATTATCTGAACTACAATTCTCTTCTTTTTAGTGTTTGTGTGACTGACCAGAAAAATGTCGCACAGTGTTCTTTCTTTTTTCCTTAGGTCCTCTCCTGCCAGTGGATTGTGTGATTGACCAGAAAAACATTGCATAGTCTTCTTTCTTTTTTTCCTTGGACCCTCTCCCGCCGGTAGAAAACCGGATTCAGTCTTGAATGATTTTACATGCTCATTGGGATCATTTAAAAATTTACAAAAATTAAATTAAACATCGCATAAAGAGAGTATATAACTAACGTCATTTATTGTGCACAAAAATTGAAAGATTGTACGTGTTACAAAATAAAATTCTGCCTTTCTGTAAATATTCAACGACAGTAATATTTTTATCATAACTTTAACAGTGACTAAAACATGGGGATGAAGGATTTGATACAACAATAAATCAGTTTTAATTTAATTACAATAATAGAAAGCATTCTTACAGATTGTGTTTAAAATGTATTTCGAGCTATTTATGAAAGTTGTGGCAAAAGAACATATACCATTTAACTTCAGATCAGTAAAAAGAAAATTTTATGCTCTTGAAGATGGTATATAAATCAACTTTGTGCAATATATATTTCAGAATTGGCGAAAAACTTTGGAAAATTCGCCAAAAATTGGCTTAATTCTTGTTATTTATTTAAATATTAGAAAGAAGTAATAATTTTTGAAAAATGCACAATTAATTTAGAAATGAACCTCAGAATGGTATACGCAATTTTCAAATTTAATCTCGATACTATTCATTGTTTAAGAAGATGTCTTGTGAGAGATAGACCGATAAACCATTTTTTTTTCTTTCTTCCTAGTACCTCTCCCTTCCATAGGAACCAGACTAAGCAACTTCGAACGACTAAACTCATAAGGATCACTTAAAATGTTTTGAAAATTAAACAAAACATCTCGTAGAAAGAGTAATTAATCTAATTGCACAGTAATTGGATTACTGAGCAACCATATTAAAAGATATATCCGGTATATTCTACGGCGTCATACCAGAAATGAAAAGTTTGCCTTGGAAAATACAAATGCCCCCAAAAAATCCCAATATTTTCTTATATTAACTTTAACACTGACAAATGCATGTTAATGAAGGATTTGATAAACAGTAAATTGGTTTGAATTTAATTTTATAAGAATAGAAAGTATTGTAAAAAATTGCTTTAAAATTACATTTTGAAATGTAAATTACAATTAGAGAAAACATTCTACCATAATGTAATAGCTATCATTAAAAACATGATTTTTGCTCTTAAAGATGGTGTAAAAATAATATTCGTGCAATAAATATTTCAGAAGTTATTGACGCGAAAAACATTTAATAGTAATGCTTAAGATGGCTTAATTTTCGTTATTTAATTAAATATCTTAAAAACTAATTAATTCTGAAAGTCGAAAATAGCACAGTTGACCTAGAAATGTAGTACAGAATGCCGTGTGCAAATTTCATGTCGCTACCGTTCACCATTTAAGAGGTGACAGACGTGTATTTTCTGTTTTATATTATGTATTATCTGATATACCCGCCTTGCTCAGGATAAAAATCTTCTTAAGTCCAAGTAGTTCTAACACTTTCAACTTAGTAAAAGAGTTATTTGCAGCAGTGTCTTTTGTTGATTTTCATGCATCCACAGCTGTGCTCTCTGACCCTCTCGACCAGCAGTTTAACATCCCTTTTCTTCTTCTCTCCTTAGCTTGAACCGTCTGGCAAGATTCTAGTAGTCCATACTCCATTTTCCCCTCCCCATCATTGCTAAGGCGACAACATAAGCTCTTTCATATTTTGGATTTTATTGACATTATCCGAACTCAATTCTCTTCTCTTTAGTGTTTGTGTCACTGACCGGAAAAACCGCATAGTGTTCTTTCTTTTTCTCCTTTGGTCCTCTCCCTCCGGTAGGAAGTGGCCTCAATAATCTTGAAGGATTTTACACACTCATGATCATTTAAAAATTTGTAAAATTAAATGAAACATCTCGGAAAGAGAATAATTAACATCATTGGATTGTGACGCAAACATATTGAAAGATGTATATGCTACGAAATAAAAGCGATAATAAAAATTCTACTTTCTATTTATATTCAAAGAAAACAATATTTTTTATCATAACTTTTACAATGGTAAAAATACTGGAATACAGGATTTGATAAAACGATAAATTGGTTTGAATTTAATTACAATAATAGAAAGCATTTACAAATTGTGAGTGGAATATATTTGAAATGTTTATTAAATTAAGGAAAAGAACGCATGACATTTAAATTGAATTATTAAAAAGATAATTTTCTGCTCTTTAAGATGGTATGTAAATCATCTACGTGGAATATATTTTTCTGAAGTTATTGGCGAAAAACTGAGATAAAGCGCCTAAAATTGGCTTGATTTTCGTTATTAAATTATTTATCTTAGGAAATAATTTTTTTGAAAGTTGAAAAAAGTACAAATTAATCTAGGAACGGCGCACAGAATGGCATGTGCAAATTTCATATCGAAACTATATACCGTTTAGGAGTTCTTGCGACCGATAGACAGTTAAAACATCTATTTATCCCTCCCTTTGTCCTCGTCCTACGTTAAGAACCGGACTAAGGGGTCTATTCTGGTACCCCCGGTTGGGGGGGGGGGGGGGGGGCGGTGGGGGCGGGGTGTGTGGGGGGAGAGGCGTCGCCCAACCCAACCGGGGGTACCAGAATAGACCCGTAAGAAACCTTGAAGGCTTAACACACACTCGTAAGGATGATTTAAAAATTTGTGAAAATTCAACAAAGCATCGAGGGAATAATTCACTGATCACTGTGCTACGACAACCGGAAGTGAAAAGTCTCCTTTGCTCCTAAAATTAAACGCGGAACACCGCATATTAATAAAACTAAACGTCATTGAATTACTGCAATCGTATAGTAAAAACAATGTATGCTCAAACATGAAAACGGAAGTAAAAAGTCTACTTTGAAGTGAAATTTCCAAAGGAAACAGTATTTTCTTATGTAAAATTTAACACTGGCAAAAGCACGCGCGCAAAACATTAAATTGGCTTGAATTTAATTCTATAAGAATCAAAAGTATTGTTAGAAATTGTGTTAAAAATATTTTTTTTTAAAGTTAATAACAACCAGGGGAAAACTTTATTGTAATGGAATTAATATCATTGTAAAGATAATTTTCTGTTCTTTAAGATGGTATAAAAATAACTGTCGTGTGATAAATATTTCAGAAGTTATTGGGAAAAAATATATAAGCATTAGGCTTAACAGCGGCTAATTTTCTCTATTAAATTAAATATCTGAAGAATTAATTAATTCGGAAAGTTGAAAATAGCACAGTTGACCTATGATTGTAATGTGCAAATTTCATGTCGCTACTGTTCACCGTTTAGGAGGAGTTGTTTTGTTGTGACAGACACACACACACACACACACACAGATAGTGTATTTTCTGTTTTATGTTATAGATATTTATAAAAAGAAGCAAAAACATCAGAACATGAAGACAAATTAGTTCAAAACATCGCCCAGCAACGGAGTAACATTAAATTTGCTTTATTTCAAAATCGTCTGCTTGTCAACCAATTATTTCTTAAATTTTAAAAAATTAATAAAAATTGAAGGAAAAATGTCACAGATATAAAATTGGTATCATTGAAAAGGTAAAGCTTTGAATTTTAAGATGATATAAAAATATTTTTTGTGGAATAATTTGCTCTAAGTTACTGCGGAAAAATGGTTTAAAAGAGATATTCGGCCCCAGGATTTTAGTGAATCTTCTCGTTTTAGACTTCCCTGTGACCGAAAAAACCCCGTTTTATTTTTTAAAATTTTATTTTATTAAGTCTGTCGATCTATCTGCGATACACAAAAACGTAACAAGCTCTACGAATGAAATTAGGTTTGCGAGCTTTTACCAAAAATGTAGATTTCTATCAACTTTTGAGTGAAATTCACTTAAAAGAAGTCTGTCTATTTCTCTGTCCGTGTGCATGTAAACACAAGAACTCAAAAACACAACAAGCTAGATGGGTGAATTTCGGATATGAACCATTTCACCAAAATTATAGATAGACGTCTAATTTTGGGCTAAATACGTAAATTCTGTTCTCTGTTTGTCTAGATGGGTGAACTTTGGTATGTGTTCTGACACCAAATATCTAGATCTGTATCCGATTTGGGGCCTAGTCGGTCCATGGAAAGATGTTCAATACGCATACTAGATTCTCTTTTCTATACGACGAAGCGTAACACAAAACGCACAATGTTGTGTAAGCACGGGAAAATCGAGGGGAGAATCGTCAGCTAACTGAAGATATTGTCGTTGTCGTGGACGTCACAGTTCCTCCCCTTTCAGAAGAATCGATTTTCTGTAAGTAAGTAACAAAAATTTAGCATGCGCACAAAGAAAGCCAACTCTTCATCTGAAGAAAAAGCCGCATGGAGCTAGATCAGGGAAATAAGCTGGTTGTGGAAGAATCGGGATGCGATGTTTTCGACGTCAGGAGGAACCTGTGAGCCGGCGTTTTATCATGATGGAGTATCTACAACTTAGCCTTCCAAAGATCTGCTCGCTTGCGTTTCATCGGGTCAAGCACATTTAGTTTCATTATAATAATGTTCCGTTTTGAAGCAACACGAAAGTTATTTGGGGACGGACCTCAGACCTCATCATTTTGAACCGTATCAGATTGCGAAGACAACGCTTCATTCGTTCGACGAACACCACCTGCCTCTGCGTCCTTCTCATCTGAAGAATGACCGCCGCAACAGCTCGGATATTGAGGTCGGAGAACTAACGGTCAACTCCGGCTACGTCCCGGCTGCATATAGGCATTCTGTACTCGGGCATAGCACCATTGTAACTTTGGAGGGCTCTGATTGGATAAATGAATCTGACGTCACTCTTCTGCACATCGCATCAACAGTGAGACACGCGTATCTAGTTTATAGTTCTTAAAACTCTAAACACTAATTTTTTCTCCAAGATATTGCCTGAATTTGCTTTCAAAAGGAGAATCTTTCTTTTTCTTGATTTAATGTCGTTAGATTTGTTTTTTCCTCTAGTATTTTTTTTCTTTATACTCTTTCTTAAACTGATTTGAAAATTCTTTCTAAATTTTACTTCAAAATGTAATTTTAATAACTTTTTACAAAACTCAATGTTGGTTAAAAAATACTAAATTTTGAAGGAATCACTGAAATACGATTTTCAACCTTTTACAGAAATAAGACAAGTTTTTTTTTTTAACAACCATTCTTTTTTATAATCCGTAATCGAGTGTCATAATAAACGGTTGGTTCAATTTAATTTTTTAAATCCTGTTAGAAAATCTTGATCAGCACTCTTGTTAGAGATCTTGATAGCTATTCACAGTTTTGTATTTTTATTCATCTTAACCATGTAAACAATATTTAAAACGCAGTTTTTATTTTTAACCATTTGCAAATATTGCAGTTGGTAATATTTTTTTATCTGTTGCTGTATTAATGAGACAGTGAAATCATACTAAGTATTTCGTTTGCATAGTTTCTGAGAAAGTCAAGAGAATACTTCGAACGATGGTTTCATCTTCAACGATTTTAACAACTTCGTTTACAAAAGAAGGGGGAAGATTGGAATTCTAAAGAGCCATAGCGTATTACACAAAGAACATTTCGCTATTGCTAGTTGAAAGAATCAGCCAGAGTGTGATCAGAGGTAAACAAACAAGCAAAGCATAGTTACGTCAGATTCACTTGTCCAATCAGAGCCCTCCAAAGTTACCATGGTGCTCTGCTCGAGTACAGTATGCCTATATGTGTCCCGGCTCGCATAAAAACCAATCCCACTATAGGCGCCTATGGGAACGTCTTTTACCACGCCAAGTTGATCATTGTGCCCGCTAGGGTTTCCGTATTTACTTTGATTGGCGCGAAACTGAGTTTTTTCTTCTACGTGTTTTGAAAACCTTCCATCTTTATTTACAATTAATAACAAGTTATTTTCAACTTTAAGACACTCAAGAAGGAATTCATTCTACTTTAAGTCACACACATACACACACAAAAAACTACAAAGTAGAAATGTTTACATCCTTATAACAGATTGCATCTCTCGGTCGTCGTCGAAATAGAAAAACTTTATGAAGCCTTTCTCGCCAAAAAAGCGAAATATCGCCAAATGTTGGGATCGAAAACACTCCCCATTGGCGTCTATAGTGATTGATTTTTATGCTCCCGGTTCCTCCCGAAGGAAATACGTATTGTCATCGATTAGGGGATTCTCTGCACCACCATTAAATGTACCCAAATCCTGGCGCTAGAATCCGCTTACTTATCCCCGAACTTCTCATCCGCGTACTCGTGGTGCTCCATGTTGGGTAAAATTTTAGTTTCTGTTGTATTTGACCCCCGATTTGAAGCAGATCCAGAACTATTTTGGGACGAACCTCGTCATTTTGAACCGTGGTTAGATGACGGGACTTCCTCCAAGCTTCAGCACCATACAGCGGGAAGACATTTGATCACCTACGTATGATTTAGCATGCACGGCAACTGTTCAGTGGAATCTGTATTCGAACTTGGAACCCTCCGGACCCGAGGTCGAGACCTCACCAACAGGCCACCGCGGCCACGAATCCTGCAGAAGGGTAAGGATGCTACTTTACTGACTGTACGGCCATGCAAAGGGAATTTCTTGCTCACAACCCCCATACAATCGAAGAAAACTTGACATCTACTCCCGGCGACGGGAAATTTTGAATGCCTGTAATCACAGGCAACGCGCATGCGCTGTACGTATTTGAACTGGATGGGATCGGTTCTGACTAGTTGGTCACATGATACTCTTCGCTTGATCGATGGGAAACGGCAGGAGAAAGGTTTTCTGGTTGGCATTTATCCTGTACTAGCAGTACGAGCACGGCGTTGCCCGTGGAATCAGGACTTCAAAAAAGTGGGTGAAAAAAAGTGCCCACAATGGCACGAAAAAGTTTTGAAAACAAAATCAAAACAAAAAATACACATTATTGATATTCCCGCTTATTTTTCTTTGCGAATGAAGTCACCTGCCGCGAAGAAGGTCACGTTGCAACAATGCATTGTGGGATGGTCCGGAGAAGCTCTCGTTGTTAAATCTCGCTACGAAAAAACTGTTTGAACCGATCAGGGAAAAATTAATTTTTAAAAAACGAAAAAAAAAATATTTTAACAGTTCTTGTTTTAAATCCGACATAAACGTTTCATTTATAGGCTGAAAAAAAATGAAAATTATAGAGATGTTAGAACGTTAGATGCGATAATTTAAAGAAATCTTTATTAAAAATTACCATAAAAGTGACTATTTTTCAAAAAATTCTCAAAATTCAGTAAATTAAGTTAGACGTACGAAACAAACTTCATTAGAACGGAAATCGTTTGTTCTTTCCGATGGTGTAACTATTTTTTCCGTACAATTATTCGAAGCCATGCTATTGAGAAATGAGTGCGAAAAATCACCCAAAAAGACACAAAATATTAATTTAAAAAAAATTCTAGATTAAATTTCAAAATTCCGGCTTCGAGGTGCATTCAGTCACCATTACGACTACGTGTATGCCAAATTTCATGGCTGTAAGTTCGATAGATTCGTCTGGACATCGCAGACAAACACACACAGACACACACACGCACGCAAACATTGCCTTTTATAAGTATAGATATTGCGTGATGTAGAACTCATTACGCGCAGAATGCAATCAAACAGACGAAGCAAGTCTAAATCATTATCATGCTATGATGTTTACTAGAAATTCAAATCTCTTTCTTTTGTTTTTTTTATCAAATATATATTTAATATTCTTCGCTGCCATTTAAAAATATATTTCTTGAGATAACTTCTTCATTAGGTTTTGCTCTTTTAGAAAACGCAAGCCATTTTCATGTTGAAACAATGTGTATTTCGCTATTCAGTTAATAAAAGTTGTTTTTTAATATAAAAAACGATTTTGAAAGATATTTTACCTGCCTTGATAATTTAAACTAATCAAATGAAATAAACTGAAAATAAAACGCCTTATTTTGGAAATAACGGCATGTACGAAACCAAGGAAATGTAAAAAAAGAATAAAGCTCAGGAGAGGAGTGGGGTATTGTTGGTTTATTTTTTCCCATACATCAAGGTAAGAATCTAAATTCATCGTCTGATCATTTTATCAATGTACTCAGTATTTTTCAGGAGAATGGATTTTTGGCCTGGAAATGGATTTTCCACATTTACCACAATATGATATTTCAATTTGTGAAATCCCTAAAGGTCGATTGGTTAATTGCTCGTAAATATATGTCTTATTTTGGACTAAATGCGTCATTTCTGTCTCTTTTTTGTCTGTCTGCGTGCATGCGAACACAAGAGCTCAAAAACGCAACAAGCTATAGGGGTGACTTTTGGTATTTTGAATCTTTACACCAGAATTTTAGATATTCTTCTGATTTTGGACAAATTCGTCAATTCTGTCTCTTTTTTTGTCTGTCTGTGTGTATGCGAACGCGAGAACTCAAAAACGCAACAAGCTAGATGGGTGAATTTTGGTATTTTCAATCTTTACACCAGAATTTTAGATATTCGGCTGATTTTGGACTAAATGCGAGTTCTGTCTCCTTTTGTCTGACCGTGTATGCGAACACAAACTCAAAAACGCAACGAGCTATGAGTGACTTTGGTATTTTGAATCTTTACATCAGAATTTTAGATATTCGGCTGATTTTGGACTAAATGCGTCAGTTCTGTCTCTTTTTTGTCTGACCGTGTGTATGCGAACACAAGAGCTCAAAAACGCAACGAGCTATAGGGGTGACTTTTGGTATTTTGAATCTTTGCACCAGAATTTTATATATTCGGCTGATTTTGGACTAAATGCGTCAGTTCTGTCTCCTTTTTGTCTGCCCGTGTGTACGCGAATGAGATTACTCAAAAACGCTACAAGCAAGGAGAAGAAATTAATTATAAGTCTGCACACTAAATTTCTAGATCTGTATAAAATTTTTCTACCAACCAATCAATGGAAAGAGCTTGAAAATGCATACTATATTGTCTCTAGTATAGTACGAAGCTTAGCATAAAACGCACAATATTTTTGCGAGGGGGGAACAAAGAGAGTTACATAGGCTTTACCGGAAACCAATCGAATGAATGCCGGAACCTTGGCGTTGCCAAACGCGTTGTTTGAATTTTGCATAAATGTTTCTTGAAGCAATAAAAACGATGTACATGTAAGGATTTTTATTTTTAGAATTCGTTTCAAGATGGTCGACCAGTGGCGAATCCAGGGGGGGGGGCTATCGGGCGGCCGCCCCCCCCCCTCCCAGAGCTGGCAGAGTTCTTGATTTTATTTAAAATCACTGCAACTGTTTGTTCTGTATTTCCCTTTTAAAAAAATAATCAAAACGTGACGACATTGCTTTCTGGCTTGACAGGCTCGAAAATTTTCCTACTTTTCTAGTCATTGCACTCGTACTTCTAGCGTTGACGCAGTCGAAAAATATTTTTGGCTAGTTATTTCATTGTATTTTTTATTAAATTATCGAAAGTAATGTAGTTTTCTTTATGATTTTTACTATCAGGTGAGGAAAGTCTGTAAAGTTAAAGTGTTTTTGTTTACATAAGCCATGAGGTTTGACATTCGTCACGACGATACAAAATTTGTATGACCTCAGCCCCACCCTGGACCCGAATCCTGGATTCGCCACTGTGGTGGACGTTTTGCTTATTTTAATGGTTTGGCGAGAGAATGGAGAGTTTGGCACCATTAAAACATAGGAATCATGCTTGAAGAGGCAAGACATTTTATTGTTAAAACTAAGAAAAGCACACATTTAGTTGTAACTTTGTTAATACGATAAAAGCAGACATTTGTTTTAGTTTTGTTAAAACTGATGAAACCAACGGTTTCCCAAGAAATTTTAGTTTCAATATTTGGGAGAGGAACAAGCAATAGCTTAAAGTTAAAGAAAACTGATAAGAGAACATCTTTTTGGAATCAGTAGACAAAAACATAACATGCGTGCAATCATCTTGATGTTCTGACCTATCAATCAATGCTCGAGTAGCTCGTTATGAAATCTGCAGACAGATAATTTCTAGTCAATGAACTTGAGAATTTTCTGTATTTCACCACCCTTCAGCTAAGTTTCGAGCTCTTGCAAAAGGGAAAAGCTTAAATTAAAAAACGATAAAAAAAATTACCACAGTTTTTCTCTTTAACAGAAAAAAAAAAAGCTTTCTCGTGTTGACAAGTTTCCTGTTTTGTTTGTTTTAGATTCCCAGACCGTTTTACGATAACCCTCAGATTAAGGGGTCTATTCTGGTACCCCCGGTTGGGTTGGGATCCACACGTTAACAACGGAACCCAACCCAACTTCCAACCCAACCGGGGGTACCAGAATAGACCCCTTAAGCAGTCGCCAAAGTCATTCCGCTTGTACTTGTACCTTTGACGCCGTCAAAGACATTTTTTGGGTAGTTATTTCATTGTAATTTTTATCAAATTATCGAAAGTATTGTATTGTTTTTACTTTCTCGTATACGAAGTATACAAAGAGAAAGTATTGTAATCGTCAAAAAATTCGAACTCGAGATTTTGACGAATCTCCACGTTTTAGTCCTCCCTGAGTCCGAAAAACACAATTTTGGAATTATGTCTCTCTGTGTGTCTGTGAGCACGATAACTCGAAAATTATGACAGCTACGGGAATGAAATTTGGTATGTGGTCTTTACACATCATTTGTAGGTTTCTAACAAATTTTGGACAAATCCGTCTACGGGAAGTCTGTCTGCCCGTCTGTCCGCGTTCATGTGAACACTATAACTCAAAACCTTGAATAGCTAGATGGATAAAATTTGATACACAGTTTTATAGTCATGAATGTAGGTCCGTATAAAATTTGGGGCTAAATCCGTCAAAGGGTTGACTGTCTGTCGATCTGTATAATTTACTATTGAAACCAATCCGCTATCTCCACGCGCATGCGTACGGAAGCAATCTTCTGAGCTCGCGAAAGGAGAGAATTACGTCAGTTTGTCCTTGAGACGGCAAGAGTGAAACCTAAAAGTGTGCGACAGATACGTTTTAATCGGTACGCATCTCTTTGAATTCTTTACCTAGATATTTTTCAATCACTATAATGAAAAACCTTCTGATAGTCATTGGATTCTGAGTAACAGTAGGTTCGAATTTTTTTATCCACGCGGGGGGAGGGGAAACAGCACCTTTTGAGGGAAGTATACGAGAAAGTTTAGGGGAGAACACTCCCGCTGGTTTATGATTCTTATTGTCAGGTGAGAAAAGACTGTAAAATTAAAGAGTTTTGGTTTACTTTAGCCTTGATGTTTGACATTCATCACGACGATACAAAGTTTTTTATGACTTCAGCTCCCCCCCACCCCACAGACCCGAATCCTAAATTCGCCACTGTGTGAACCCAACACTTGTCGTGAACGGATTTTGTCCAAAATTTGATAGAAACCTACGAATTATGTGTAAAGATCTCATACCAAATTTCATCACTGTTGCTCTAATAGTTTTAAAGTTATCGTGTTCACAGACAGAAAGACATACAGACAGACATAATTCCAAAATTGTGTTTATTGGACTCAGGAAGGTCTAAATCTTGGAGATTCATCAAAATCTCGAGTTCGAATTTTTTTACGATTACAATACTTTCTCTTTATGTACCTCGTATAAAAGAAAGTAACAATCTCTTCATTACACGAATATTCCAGAAAAACATGTAGAACAGGTATCAAAATTAAACACCATTTGGTTAGATTAAGAACACAATTAAATCTCTAATAAAAGTCAGTCACAACGCTTCGGATAGCGCGCAGCGTAAATTAGCTCACCAGGTTGCACTGTTGACAAAAATTCAACTGACTGACTCACTGGATGAACTCTCGGTATTTATACCTTTTCCGAGAGGATGTGACGTCACACAGACTTCTCTCGAATATTCTGATATTTTCGTTTCTAGTAGAGATAGGGCCATAATTCTTGTATTTTCTAGAAGCTCCGTTTTGTCGCCAAAAAGGTCACTAAGTGTGTCGCCAAGGTCGAGGTTCATTGGCTTTGTTTTCCGTAAAACTCTCTTTCCTACCATAAGTTTAGCTCGTTCGAGAAACAACTTTACAACTTCGTAACAATATGTATTTGTAAAAATCATTAGTTAGTATTTTAATTAATATCTTTGATTGTAAACTAGCGTCTGTTCATTTAGAAAATATGTCCCTAGAATTAACCGACCAATTACCCCTCCTACATATACCCCATCATAAAAGCATTTTCCCATTACAAATCAGTGCAATTCCAAATGGAGCAACTGGACCGATATCAAATGGGCCCCACACCAAAGTTCTAAGCGAAATTTAGAAGTAATACAGGTCAATGAAATGTTGATTCGTATTATACTGAAACCATTTGATAAGACATTAAGTCATATTTTGAAGAAACAATTGTTCTATAACGTAACTTGTCATGCATAGAAAACACAAATTTATTGCGAAGTATTAAATGATTTAAAGAATCAAAACTTTATCAAAATTAAATTAAATCAGTTCACATAGACGGGTTTTCTGTTTTGATTATTTTGGACGCACAGGACTTCCGTGCTGAAGATCCACATCCGGTTTCCCTTTGACGAAGCATAACACCTGAAATCGGTTCTGAACACGGAGTTTCTACACATTATCACAAATAAACAAACTAAAAACCGAGCAACTCGTACACACTTTGCTATTCATTCACTTTGTCTCTAATCGTAAGGATAAGAATATTGATATTAAATATTATTTAGATAAGTAAAAGCTGTTTACTTTGACATAAATTTTGGCTTAACTTGCAAAAAGTGAGATCTATGAATTTGTGATTAGTTATTTCTAGTTAAATATTTTAAAATTCATACTGAATTGAGAAAATGTTTTTTTTCGAAGTAAGCAAATAATTAATGTTTTAAAATAATGACTGATGATAAATCTAATAAACATTTGAAGAAAGGAAACGTTGAGTTAAAACGTTTGAGCATTTCAAAATTTATTGGAGGTTTTTTTAATTCATCCTTGCCCAGGACTGATTTCCGGTGTAAATCGGTCCTGTGCACTGAACGGATGTTTAGCATTACTCAAAATAAACAAAACAGAAACCTCAATCGTACATATTATTCTTTCCATTCCTGAATATTAATATACCGGGTTAAATTTATAAGCTATATTTGGCAACAAATAATATTTTAGAGTTTATGTTAATAGTAAAAAAAATTTTCGATGGACGATTTTCGCATGGAATAAATAATGAATTTCCAAGAAGATAGGATGAAGTTTGAATATTCAGGTAATGAATTTTCCGTAATTATATACATTTTTTTAAATATTCTTTTTAATATATATAAAAACTAAAGAAATAAACTTTTTATGAATTAATTTGGTGCACAAAAATTTACAATCATGAAACCAGTCGCTTAGGAATAGTTTGTTGCATCCGAAAATAATAATTAATGTTTACTTCATTTTCCTTCTATTTTCTAGAATAATTTTAGGATATGCTACAGTTTGAAATATCGTTTTCAAAGTTATATACTTAATTCTTCAATATTTGAAAAACGACAGTTTTGAAAAGAAAAACTAGATTTTGTTTTTAAATTTTGATTTGACTGAAACTTTCGTAACTATGATGCTAATAAACAAGGTTTAGAAAATTTCGTGTCACGAAGTATTTTTCATCAGTGGTATAAACGTCTTCACGTTCTGATACTTAAAAATGCAATTGTTTTATAGAAAATGTCGAAGAATGAAATGAAAAACTAAGACATTTTTCCAAGTTTATATCGGGAAACGAAATTCTATTTTGAAATGTGTTTATGAGTGTTCCGATAAGAAAAAGGGCCATGAATTTTTATTTTAAAGCAGCCACATTCGGCGTACAGCTATTGCGCGTATTCTTCTTCTCTGTGGTAAGATCCAAAGTCTGTTCCAATGCTTGCAACTTGGCGAAATAAATTGGCGAATTGGCAGTTGTAGAGGCTGAGGGACTATGCCAAAGTTCTATTTTGCGATATATCACGAAAATGGAAGGTGTGTCAGGCGATTATTGATGGCATATCTACACGTCATATGAAGTAAAAATAATCGAAATCGATCCAGTGTGAATAATTTCTGGACAGACGTGGTGGTCTCTAGTTTTGCCAATTATTTTAAATATGTAAACTAATCATCAACATTTTTTTTTTAAATTACGTTTTCCTTCGCTAATTAAATAGCTTGAAAATACGTGTGTTTGCGTCTGTGTATATTCACATTTATTTCCTGAATTATTTAAAATTATGTCTGAAGTATTCCAGGTAGCTTTGTGGATTTTTAAATAAGACTATAATAACCCCTTGTTGCATTCTATATGCAAGATGATAATTCGGATGAGGTACTTTTCCGTTAGCCGGGCGCAAATGTCGCCAATTGTGAACCAAACGCGAGCCAAGTCGCCAAGAGACTGGTTGTAAGAAATTTGGCGGAATTCTACTTTATTTGGCGATTTTTCGTTTGCGCTCGGCTAACGGAAAAATACCTCGGATGAAATCTAGAAGTTGGGATTCTAGTTAGAATTGCGCCAATTCGCCAAAACTAATGCAAGTATTACTTATATTAGCTTTGGGACTTGGCGCCAGTGAAATGAAGTAGTCAAGGTCTAGCTTTGGCGATTTAACGCCGTTTTAAAAGTGTGTACCAACTTCTAGATTTCAATCGATGATTCGTTGCAAGAAGGTCGATAATCGCATTTCTTTTACATGACAAGCAAATATCAGGCGATAAAAGTTTGAATACTGATTATAATGGAGTGCCTGAAATACAATCCGTTGTCGCTTAAGGATGATATAGCTTTCAGAAGCGTTTCTGCTGTTATGACTAATTAAAAAAATTTTCACCAGTTTTCATGTCTATCGGATACAAATCAGTTTTCTAGTTTGTGACATATACAACTTCTTTTATTTTTAATTTGTTTCAATTTCTGAACGAACTGGAGTCGTACTGGTCTACAATATCGAGAAGACGATCGTGGATAATCCACAATACAGTATGCTATTGTTCATCTCGATTTCGCAAAAAATTAATTTACTGGAACAAGAATCCAAATTGTTTCGAGGAACTGTCAAAATCACATTTACTAATTAAAAAATATTATTAATATCGTCCTCGAATGATAAAAAATCCTCTTATAGAGATTTAATCAGACGCTTTACAATTTGATTAAGCAAGTCTTGTAAAACCACGCAAAAAATAGAAAGAAAATGTTTGTTCTGGACAGTTTCGTTCTTAGAAGTATTATTTTTTTATAAAATATATCAATTCTCGTCGAATAATTGATCGTGATGCAACCGAAGTTTTCCTTAAAAGATTATACATAGAAAAATTTGTATAGTTACTAATGCAATAAAACAACAAAAAAAAAACTAAAAGTAGCACGAAAATTTGTTTTAAATAGAGAGCTACTATAAAATTAGTTATAATGACAGAATTCCTTGGAATCCTACACTTTTTCCTCCAATGATTCTGTTAGAACACATAAAAAATTCTTTTGCATTTAAAAAACGAGTTTTTATTTTAAAAAAACTGTTTGTTTCCTAGTAATAGGGGATAAAAAATTCGTACGTACTTTATTGACTAAGTTCCATATCGAAAACAAGTCATTTGATGAAATCGAACAAAAATAAAATATAGAAAACTTTCATACGCCTTTCGAAACACTTGTAGCTTTGAAAAGAATTAAGAAATTTACCGAAGTGCCATGGTAACTTGCATTTCTTTAAAGGAGACATACGACTCTTAAATCTCGAATAAATGGCGGAAAATTGTCAAATTCGATACATTATATCTCTGAAACAATACAATTCATAAACTCATTTTTTTTCTAGAAAAATATCTGTTCTTTCTCTTATATTTACACACATTTTCAAACCTTCATATTGGTATGCATATTTTGAGAGAGTAATAAATATGGGTATAATTTTTAGAGAAAAAAAGGGAAAGTCATCTTGAGCTCATAATTACGGATAAAATATTTATCTAAACACAATATTTCGGGTATCTAAGTAATCCAAACAGTGTTTTAGAAACTGAACCACAATTCATTAACATTTAAATTTCATTTCTATTTTATATACCAATTTAAAATAAAAATGTTGAAAATAGTTAAAATTTCAACTTTTCTCACCTCACAAAAAATACTTCTTTGAAGGAATATGTACAAAAACGTGGTTCAATTTGTAGAACATAGCAAAATACATATTCGGTAAAAAATTTTATGTAAAAATATTCAACAGTTCTTGCGATATCATGTGCTGAATATAAAAAAACACATTTTGAGATATAGCGCTTTAAATATATGGCCATATTCAATGTTTACGTTGAGGAGCCGATACATTTTTCTTCATAACTTTCATAATTATGGATTTTTTTTAATGCGAATTGCTTTAAATTGTTCAGAAAAGACAGGTGAATAATATATATATTTCTCATAAAATCGAAAATTTTCGAGGTTTAACAGTCGTATGTCCCCTTAACATGTCGAAAAATGCACAAAAAGTAGCGCAATATATTAAACCAGCGGTTCCCAACCTTTTTGGTTGTGCGGACCACCTGTTGTAAAAAAAAAAAAAAAAAAACACGGCCCACCGACTAAATATGCAAGTAAAAAAAATACAAACACATATAATGCATTTATATATTATACGCACATATATAACGGCAATTGGTAAAGCTTACTGTAAAAGGATTAAATATCCAGTGGTACCTCCGAAAAGCGGACAGTCACGGGACCAAAAGTTTTGTCCGTTTTTAGGAGGTGTCCGCTATTGGGGAGGACAACCTTTTTATAAAAAAAGTTTTTGCACTTCTGTTTGACATTTGATTGTAAATTACGGCTGCAATTTTAATTAAAAAGGAAAAATTAATTAGGTAAGAAAAGAATAACTATTTACTACTTTATCTTTTAATTGTGTGCTAATCCTTTTATCTTGCATTAAAGACCAAGCCCCCCAAAACAGGTTTCGCGCCTCTAAATTCCAAGAAACAAGGGGAGTTTTGGAAGAACAGGAAGAAAGAAAGGGTGCAGAAGAATGCCATTGTGCGCATTTTAGGGTCGAATTTCATTGTGTCAAGCACGGAAGGGAGGAGTCGGGAAAAGTTCGTTGTAAAGACGCATGGACATATATTTTTAGCTTGCTTGTTAGAATAATTTTGAAATGTTTGCCAAAATAATTGAAAGCTTTTCAAAAATACCTGTCCGCTATTCGGAGTGTCCGCTATACAGAGGGAATAACATGGATTGTCCTATATAGAAGGACCGGGACTCGTAAAAATGTCCGTTAATTAGAGGTGTCCGCTATTCGGGAGTGTCCGTTAAGGGAGGTACCACTGTATATTGTTTATAAAGCAAAAAAAACAAGTGCCGACACTTGAAGCTTCCTTGACTTCGACGTTGACTATTCCGCGGCCCACTAAAACGCCATCCGAGGCCCACAAGTGGGCCGCGGCCCATGGATTGTATGTAAGTATTAGACCCGATGTATTAGACTATCAATATAATTAAGTTTTGCTGATTTACCAATAAGTTTTTAAAAACCCTTTTGGACAGCTTTTTCGCATATTTCACCACTGTGCAACTGGAGTATGTATGATTACGTATGATTTAACGTGCAGCAGGCCCCATACGCGGAGATCTTCTCTGGGATCGGGTTTCGAACGTCGAACCTCCCGCCTTACCACTAGGCCACCGGGGAGATATGTTCCAGGATGCAAACTCTTATAGTCCAGTCAATAGGCGTCGAAAAGGGGTGGTTTAAATCAAATTTTGGAGGAGTTGTAATACTTTGCTCCTTTATGTTTTTTTAGGGTAATGATTACGAATCGGAGGTTTGGAAAAAAAAATTGAAACTTTAGTTATCTGCTATTATTTATATATATATATATTATGCTACTATTAGTTATAAGTAAAAAACTGCTTTTTCCCAGTTTTTTGCTTATAACTCAAAAACTATCAACTAATGCTCCTCATTATATACCAAAATATTCATTATAAAATTTCCTAAAGCTTGGGTCTTTAAAATTTTTTTCGTTATTCGTACCATTTACGCGCTATAACTAGTTAAAGTTTGTCGAAAGTCCGTCTTGCCCTAGTAGCACAAAGACATTGAACAATATTGCGCGATATTGCACAATATTCTCAATATTGTAGGGGAGACCGGGGCCAGTTGGCTACAGGGGTAAGTAGGCGCAGTCCTGATAATTTGCCTGTTTGTGGATAGATAGCGCAACCAGTCACAGAGTACCTTTCTCCAATCGCCATTGTAGTTTGGGAGAGTTACCCACGTGAAGTGGACATTTACGACGGCTTTTCCTTTTCTTGCATTGGTAAGTAATTTTTTACTGTTTCATTCTTTTTCTAATTTCGAATACTCATAATAATAATTGCGATTTAACCTGTGTAGTTTTTCATAGTGTATGATTAACCCTACCTACTTCATATGTGATTTATCAGGATTGTTTATGTTTTGAAAGTTACGTCTCCCATTTTGTAAAAAAACGTATCATGGGGCTAGTAGGCGCATTGAACACGGGGCAAGTTGGCTCAGTGTGCCAACTAACCCCGTTACATTATTTCATAATATTTTCTGCTATTTTATCACGTTCACTTTCTTAAATTTGCCCATCATTTTGTGAAATATGCAAGAAGTTCAAAGGACAGACTAGTATTGTTATTATTAGATAATCATGACTCCCATCTGTCAATCGAAGCATTAAATTTCTTCAAAGAAAATGGTGTCACAGTGTGTTCATTTCCACCTCACTGCAGCCATAAGCTTCAGCCACTGGATTGTACCGTTTTTGGTCCATTCAAAAAATACATCAACACCGCTTGCGACGCATGGATTACAAATCATCCTGGTAAAACTATGAATATTTGCAATATATAAGGTATTGTGAAAACTGCACTGCCACAGGCATGCACACCAATAAACATCAAAGCTGGGTTTCGGAAAACAGGAATATACCCATTGAATGTTAAAATCTTTACTGAACAAGATTTTACGCCCTCATATGCAACCGACAGACCGAATCCAGAACCGGAATCTACTGTTGAAAATGAAGTAGGTCCTACTAGCATTCCGGGAGATGACAGGCCAGAGGCTGGATGTTCAAAAGATTCAGAAAAAGAACTTTTTCCGTTTTATCTCCAGCAGACACTGGAGCTCCTATGATTTCACCTGAGGATGTTAGGCCATTAACTCCTGAGGATGTTAGACCATTAAAAAAGGCTGAATCAAGAAAGAAAATAGGGAAAAATAGACGTTGGAAAAGGGGAACCATAACAATATTGGCAGATTCACCAAATCTAAAGGCATTGAAGGAGAAAAAGGAATCTTTAGAGAGGAAAAAGCTGAAGTACAAAAAAGAAGAAATGAAAGGCAACAGACAAAGTTGGCCAAAGATAGGGAGATGATCAAGAAAACTTTGTTTCCACCTACAAAAAAAAAAAGGATAATTGAGAAAAGCACAAATCTTGACAATAGCTCAGATGACGAGGAATGTTATTGTCTGGTGTGTGCCGGTATCTTTAAAAACAGAAAACACAGAGAAAAGTGAGTGCAATGCACGCAATGCAAACTTTGGGAACATGAAGCCTGCACAAACGAAGGCACTCGATTTTATATTTGTGATAACTGTAACTCTGATGATGATATCTAGTAGAATAAAAGTTACTCAAAGTTAATGTTTTGTTCATTATTTTTATATCTGTATAATTTAGAATTTACATTTTAAGGGGATAATTCATTTCTTTAAACTTACTGGTAACAATAAAATTGATTTCTCTTAACTGCGTGTCTTATTTGAGTTTCATTTAACTTTTTATAAAGCGTGTGCCAACTTACCCCACAGGTATAGGCAACTTGCCCCACGACGGGGTAGGTTGGCACACATCTTTTCTCTTACTTCAGGCTTAAGTTTGTCATAAACTACAAAAGCTACAAACTCGGAACTCCTGGGTATTTATAGCCAAATATCTGTGCTTTTAAGGTGCAGTTAAATTTTGTTATGAACTTGAGCAAAAAATTAATAAAAATCAATAACTAAAAACTGCGCCTACTAGCCCCGGTCTCCCCTATAATATTGTACAACATCATATAATATTGTACAATATCATATAATATTGCACAATATCGTGCAACATGTTGTGCTACCTGGATACTTGTTAACGCGGCATGAACAGTTAGAATTTACAAAAAACATCCTAATGACTGGTCTCTTGTAAGGAGAACCGAAAAGAAAGTGCTGTATCTGTGTGAGAATACCCGAAAGTCGAGGGGAGAACAGTTCCGCTGTTCTTTAAACTGGCAGTTTTTTTATCTTTAACGCTTTTTAACATTCTTACGAAAATCGTCCTGTGGGTATACGGTGAAAGCAATCCAACAAGAAGAGTAACGGAGAGTGACGCTTTATCCGCGAATATTCCAGAAAACACGAATCACAGGTAACAGGGAAAAGACAACACTTGTACAAATTAGCGAAATAAGCAGACAGAAAGTCACTAATTATAACAATAAACAGCATTTTGAATACCGCTCAGCGTCTATCAGCTTACCATTCCGCACTGCTAACGAAACTCCAAAGAGCTCCTCCATCGTTTGAGAACTTTGGCATTTGCATCACTTTCCTACCGGGCGTGACGTCACATGGAATCATCTAGAACAATCTTTATGTCTCCGTTCCTAATACAGATAAGACCATAATTCTTGTATTTTCAAAAGCTCCATAAGACTACATCGCAGGAAAGCGACCTTATAGTTTCGTAACAATATGCATACCTCATCTTTACGTCTAAAGCTTGAAGCGGACTTGAAAAGCGATTTTCTGCATCAAAATTTCTTGCTGATCACATTCGAGAAAAATCTAATCTTAGTTATTTTCAAAATTCAATCACGCGTCGCTTAAAACAAATACTAGCTGCATGGCCCGGCGTTGCACGGCTATCTCGAATAATGCGTCATTCCCTGGCGGAGATAAGAAGTAAGGTCACGTGACACAAGAACAACATTCTCTTCTAAACAAATAAACAGAGCAGTTCAAACATTCTGTTTGCGAAACCGCGTCGAAATCGGCTTATTTAAAAAATTATACCTTTATTTTTTAAAAAAAAATGTTATACTGTGTCGGGACAAAATGAATGATATATCCGATTCCGGAATTATTTTTTGTCTGACTTTAGTACAGAGGAAAGGAGATAACACGGTGTTGCTCAAGATCTATATTTTTTCATACGCTCGTTTGCAAAGTATATACGCATGAGGCAAGACGCAATGCATACATGAAATCTCTAAGTAAAACCTCACTGAAAACCCTTTTTAATAAAAACCCTATTTGAGTGATTTAAATTTCCCTGTTTCTTTGTTTCAATTACAAAAACCCGCACACAACGCCCCATATCCATTCACTTGGAGAAACAAAATTCTCTTTTTTACTTTTTTAATCCCTTATGTTTTCTTATTTCCGCTATTAACAACTTTATTTCGCGTAGCCCCAAATAGTCCTTTACATAACCCCAGGGGAACGCGTACCACAGGTTGGGAACCTCTGGGGATTTCTCTTCTGATTCCGGAATTGTTTTTGTCTGACTTTCGAACAGAAGGAAGGAAACGAAAATCGTGTTCGCTGCGTGTCCCGGCGTTGTACGGGCTATCTCGAATAATGCGTCATTCTCTGGCGGAGAGAACTGAGGTCTGAACATGCCTACGCATGCCCAACATTCTCTCCGAAATAAATAAGGAGAAAAGAGCGGTTTAAACATTCCGTTCGTGAAAACGTGTCGAAATCGACTCATTTTTAAAAATTCGGAAAAAATAAAAAAAAAAAATCCTCATTTTGTAAAATATCTATATATATATATATACACCGTGTCCTGGCGAAATGAATAGTCTATCTGATTCCGGAATTATTTTTTTCTGACTTTAGCACGGAGAGAAGGAAATTTTCTAGAAATATCTCCTTTAAATCCTTTATAGTTGAATTAAAACTTTCAAATAAAGCCTCTTTATTGCCTTAAAACAATATGGTCAGAAGAAAAACACTAGAGGTTTGGAAAAAAGAAATTTTATGTTAAACTTTTAAAGAATAAACTGTAAAATAATTAATACAATTTTAAAATGAACAATTACATTTCCAAAGTTTATAAATTAAAACATAGTAGTAAGACCTACTCATACTCCAGTATTATTTTTAACCGATTATGACTCCTCCAAAAAGGCCGACTCCTCGACTCTCCATCCCTGATGTAAATAAACAAATGTAATTACCATTTATTCGATCTGAAGTATGTACGCATGAAGCAAGACGCAATGCATACATGAAATCTCAAATCAAAACCTCACGGAAAACCCCTAGGATAATAAATGGATTGCTGGGGATCCACATTTTTTCATTTGCCCGCGTCCAATTTATAAACACACTAGCTGTTACCCGCGACTTCGTGCGCGAAGAATTTGAATTGCTACTTTTTTTAAATTTACGAATGTAAATGTTTCGTTATATATAGAAAGGGGAAGTCAAAAGTTCTGACGGTTGATAATACATAATTGGACGACTAATTTAATTCTCTGTTACTGTAAATTACATCATTGTACTCAATGGTATCATCTGCTCTTTGGAATATATCATCCACCATGCTATGTGTCATCTGCTTCTACTGTTTAAAAGAATACATAAGACAAAATATACCTTCCTATTATAAAAACTCTGACAACCATATCATATACGTCAATGGACGATCCTGGTTTGTTTATTTTGGATTCATAGACCGTTTTCCGGTAACCTTCCGATTTAAGCAATCGCCAAATCTATTTGGCAACTGTATCAAGCGCCAAGCTGGAAATAAAGGTGAATTAGTTCAAAGTCTAACCGTTGCCTAGCAACGGAGTAGCTATAAATATTCGTTATTTCAAAATCGTCTGCACGCATTTTAAAGTTTTGGAACATTTAAAAATTAATAAAAATCGAAGGGAAAATGTCAGAGAAATAAAATTAGTATCATTGAAAAGGTAAAAATTTGAACTTTAAGATGGTATAAAAATATTTTTTGTCGGACAGTTTGCTCCGAAGTTACGGCGGAAAAACGATTTCGGTTATTTTCTAATTAACTGACTGTTTAATTAACTTTGGTACTTGGAAAAGTTCATAAGTGTCTTCCCCTTCTCTTAAATAATAAGTGTACAAAATTTGGTTGAAAACCGTCCATTGGTTTAGGAGGAGATGTGGAACATAGCCACATACATACCCACCCACATACCCACAATGACTTTTATTTATATTAAGATGAAGCAAGATGCAGTGCATACAGGAATTCTCAAAGTAAAATCTCACGGAAAAAACATTTTTAGTAAAAAAGATGTTACTTTTGATTTTAAATTTGTTGCATCCGACTTTCTAATAACACTATTAATTTCAATTTTTTTCAGCTTATAACTAGAACGGTTCTGTCGGATTTAAAACAAGAACGGCTAAAATATCTTTTCACGTTTTTTTCTAATTAATTTTTTACTGGGCAGATGAAAGTTATTTTTCTCGAGCTAATTTTCTCCCGCGACACTCTTCCGGAACGCAGCTGGCTATGTGATTGGTTGAAAGGGAGGTGATGTCATAACCTTGAATTGAGCGACTGATTATTATTTTCGGCAGTATCTTAACGTATTTATTCATCTCTCATACTTTGCTTGCAGTATAATAATTTTCACGTTGCAATTTTTTAATATTGTTTATCGCGAAAAAAAAAATAAGCGGGAAAATCAATAATGTGTATCTTTTGTTTTCAAAACTTTTTCATGTCATTGTGGGCGTTTTTTTTTTCATTTTGTTGAAGTCCTGATTCCACGGGCAACGCCGTGCGCGTACTGCTAGTAATAACAATAAAGAGCATTTTGAATACCGCTCAGCGTCTATCAGTTTACCATCCCGCACTGCTAACGAAACTCCAAAGAGCTCCATTTGGCATTTGTATCACTTTCCGACCTGGCGTGACGTCACATGGAATCATCTAGAAAAATCTCCATATCTACGTTCCTAATACAGATAAGACCATAATTCTTGTATTTTCAAAAGCTCCATAAGACTACATCGCAGGAAAGCGATCTTATAGCTTCGTAACAATATGCATACCTCAGCTTTACATCTAAAGCTTAAAGCAGATGTGAAAAGCGATTGCCTACATCAAAATTTCTTGCTGATCACATTCAAGAAAAATCTAATCTTAGTTATTTTAAAAATTCAATCACGCGCCGCTTAAAACAAATACTAGTTAAATATTTTTTAACTTTGAGAATCTCGTAAAAGTAAGTTACTCTATAAATTGATGCATTAAAAGGTGAAATATAAATTAACATCGCCTTTTTTTTTAATTGCGAATTCTTTCAGTAATTAAATAGCTTGAAAAAACGTGTGTCGCATGTATATATATTCACATTTAAGTCCCGAATTATTAAATAAAATTAAAATAAACGAAATCGGTTCATTTTGGATAATTTCGGGACTTCAGAACTCCTCAGGTTTTGCCAATTATTTTAAATATATAAATTAACTTTTAACAATTTTTTTTAAATTACGTTTTCCTTCGCTAATTAAATAGTTTGAAAATACGTGTGTTTGTTGCGTCTATGTCCATTCACATTTATCTCCTGAATTATTTAAAATTATATCTGAATTATTCAAGGTGGCTTTCTGGATTTTTTAATAAATCTATAATAACCCCTGTTGCATTCTATATGCAAAGTAAAGATTAAGCTAAAATCTAGATGTTGGTACAGACCCTTAAAATGCAACAAGGCGCCAAAGCTTATGCAAATATTACTTATATTAGCTCCGGCGACTTGGCGCCAATGAAGTGTAGTGTTCTAGGTCTTGCTTTGGTGATTTGGCACCGTTTTAGGAGTGTGTCCTACTTCCAGATTTCAACCGATGATTCGTTGCAAGAAGGTCGATATCGCAGTTTCTTTTACATTACAGGCAAATATCAGGCGATAAAAGGTTAAACAGCTGATTATAATGGAGTGCCTAAACTACAACCCGTTGCCCCTGAAGGAAATGGCATTGAGGAAAGTTGCCTCTGTTCTGTGGATGCAACAAGATATTTTGATAGCACTAAAAAGTTTCCCACAGAAGTTCTTCTTCACTGACGGAAAAGTGCCAGAAATTGGTGGAGAAACCGCAGAAGAAAAAACGTACTATAAAATTTCGAAACTACTCTTACCCGAATCGCTCAAGAAGCGGTTAATTGATACAACAAAACACATGGGTATTAAATTACGAACCTGGAGAGTTTTCCACAAAATATATTTAAACTTTTATGAAGACGAAATTGACATTGATGAACATGTTTTGGAAAAGGTGAGCTGGACAACAACAGGAGAGGTTCATTATCTGAAGACATCGGAAGAACTACTAAGTTCTAATACCATAGATATTGGTACAGGATACAAATTAGCTAGTTTATATTGTTTGGAAGAGCATGTACGATTATCGTGGGCAGAACTACCTGAAGTAACGAGAAGACGGTTTTACTTAGGATTCCGTATGAACTTGCAATATTGGTGGCCTTACTTTATTAATCAAGAAGATTCACACCTCGCTTCTTTGGCAACTCCATACGGAGGTGACATGTTAAGATTCAATCAATTTGCCTTTGAATTTTCAACAAAAAAAGGCAATAAAGCAGCACTGAGCTTTTTTCAAAAACTAACAAGTGAAGAGAAAGAGGTTTCGTTAATTAGTGCAACAGGGCAGATTTTTTTGTATCAGGAAAATGTAATAGAACTTTACCATGAGTACTTTAATGATTCCTGATCAGCAGATGCAAATTTTTCAAGAGGAGCCTACCAAAGTTTTTAAAAAAATTTCTGGTTTATCCATTCGTAGACGAATTCTCTGAGGTTGCGGCTGTTGTATGGAAGTTTCTTCCGCAAAGCGACTACTACTCCTTGCTGAACGAATTGTATAAAGGCAAGATAAAGAAAGCAGACTTTTATTTTCAAAAATTATTTCAGGAAATTTTTGAACACATTCCTCACGATTTTAGAAAAAGTTTTGTGGATCGAGAATGCCAGGCTGGCTCATATTTTGATAAAGTTTTGAAGATGCGAATTTTTCAAGAGCAGTCTACCAAAGTTTTGAAAAAATTTCTTGTTCGGCCATTCGTAGACGAATTCTCTGACGTTGCGGATCTTATATGGAAGTTTCTTCCTCAAAGCGACTACAACTCCTTGCTGAAAGAGATGTATAAAGGCAGAATAAAGAAAACAGACTTCTACTTTCAAAAATTATTTCAGGAACATTTTGAACACATTCCTTACGTTTTTAGAAAAAGTTTTGTGGATCGAGAATGCGAGGCTGGCTCTTATTTTGATAAAGTTTTGAAGATGCATTATAAAAAAGCTATCGTTGTAACCTTTAGAAGTGTAGATGCTGCAGCAAGTGTAGGACTTGTATCCAGTGAGTTTACTTTCGAAGATTTCCAACATTTCATCTCGAGGGACCGATATGATGTTGTGGAAGTGTGCTTTCGAGTGGCCAGGCTTTCTATAGAAGAGAGGGAGTATTGTTTTGAAGAGGCATGATAAAAAAAGCTATCGTTGTAACTTTTAGAAGTGTAGATGCTACAGCAAGTGTAGGACTTGTATCCAGTGAGTTTACTTTCGATCATTTCCAACATTTCATCTCGAGGGACAGATGTGATGTTGTGGAAGTGTGCTTTCGAGTGGCCAGGCTTTCTATAGAAGAGAGGGAGTATTGTTTTGAAGAGGCATGATAAAAAAAGCTATCGTTGTAACTTTTAGAAGTGTAGATGCTGCAGCAAGTGTAGGACTTGTATCCAGTGACTTTACTTTCGAAGATTTTCAACATTTCATCTCGAGGGACCGATGGGATGTTGTGGAAATGTTCTTTCGAGTGGCCAGGCTTTCCATAGAAGAGAGGGAGAGAGTGAAGGAGGCTTTTATGGTTTACCTAAGATCGATTGAAGGAGACGAAATGAAGCTAACGCGGAAATGGAAGACATTCTTGCATCTTCTGGAAGAAACGAATGATCCTAGCAATAGATGCTCCGAAGATGAGACACCGACTGAAGCCGAAAAAACCCCAAAAACTTAACTATGAGGAATAAGAGGAGAATGAACCGAAAGAGAATGTAGGAATATTGTTAATTAATGTGGCCGTGTAATTGTTTGTAAAATTGAAAATTGTACACATCAAAATTAAATTGTCATTAACAGTTTTCCGCCTGGAGCATTCATTGTAACGCAATTACTAAAAATATCCTGGAGACATTTGTTGAGCACTGAATTAGAATAATGAATTTCAAAAATAACAATAAAAATTAAAATAAATACGCTTTTATTAGCTTATAAGGTTGTTATAATTGAATTTCGCCCATTCGGAAGGCCATAGAACCGGTTTTAAGGCTCCAAAAGAAACAAAATTTTGCAAAGGCCATAGAACCGGTTTTAAGGCTCCAAAAGAAACAAAATTTTGCTATATTATAATACAGATAGTGCTTTGTCTGGAAAACGGAAAAAGGAAGATGAGACAAAAAAAAATGTCGGCAATTGGTGGCGCTATGCCATTATCTAATTTGACTTTTGCAGATTTTTTTTATTATTATTATGGGAACAAAATTGAATATTTCATTACAACCTTTTTTTTTTTAGCTCAACCAAAAACGCTGCCGAAATTCAATTCCGAGCGTGAAGTCTTTTTTTGTTCAAAATACCGTTCTTATACACTTTCATTTGTTATTTCATTTGTTACCACCTGCTAGTAAAATCTTGAAAAGAAAAAAGTACTTTAAAACGGTAGTTTGAACAAAAAAAAAAAAAAAAAAAAATACATTAAGAATTGAACTTCGGCTACTAAATTTAAAAAAAAAAGTAAATGAACTATTCAATTTCGCTTCCGTAATAATAATAATAAAAATCTGCAAACGTTGTTTTAGATAATGGTGAAGCTCCACCTAGTGATAAAATTTTAACCATTTTTTTTTTTTTTCTAATTCTACGAAGATGGAATCTTTATTTTCTCACATGCGAAATATACAAAGATAATGAAAAGACCAATTAAACAATACTAGATTAATTAAACTAAAAGAAAAATTCGACCCGAGATTTTTTATGAATCTTTTCATTATACATCTCATTGTGACCGAAAAAAGCATTTTTAAAAAAATTAAATCTCTCGGTCTATCTGTGGTACACAACGGCGTAAGAAGCTCAATGAATACAATTAGGTTTGTGAGCTTTCACCAAAAATGTAGATTTCTGTCAAATTTTGAACGAAATTCGCCCAAGGGGAGTCTGTCTTTGCCCGTGTGCATGTAAACACGATAACTCAAAAACGTAACAAGCTAGATGGGTGGATTTTGGTACATGAAACTTCACATCAAAATTGTAGATATATGACTACTTCTGGTCTAAATGCGTGGTTTCTGTCTCTTTGTTTGTCTTTCCGTGTGTATGCAAATACAATATTGCAAAAATACAAAAAGCTACATAGGTGAATTTTGGTATATGATTTATTACACTAAAATTGTAGGTATAGGTCTACTTCTGGACTAAATGCATCATTCTGTCTCTTTGTTTGTCTGTCCGTGTGCATGCCCAGATAGCAAAGAAGGTTGCGGAAAGGTTGCCATTTCACTTTCCATAGACTGTCCGCGAAAGCATTTCCGCGCAAACCGTTTCGAAAACCATTGCCGTAAAATTGACGTAGATAAGCTTTTTATGAACTACCTGTCCCATCGTGTGTAGCTCCGTCCGGTATAGTAGTTATTGCGGTTGCCTTCCAACTCTAGGAACGCGGGTTCGATCCCCGGCTCGGAGGAGCTTGTAGGAGTACGGCTTTGCAAAGGGGGCTCCTCTCTGAAGGAATACGGCTTCAGAGGGGGGAAGAGGGTTCTATTTTTTTCCGCCAAAGGAGGGCTCTTAAGAACCTTTTGAAAAGACATGAAACGAGCTTGTAATAAAAGCTTGGAGAAATCTTACAGAAAACCTTGTTTCTTGTTGACTAGCGAACCATTCCGCTACCTTGCCGAAAGGTCCAACCCTTTGTCATGGAAAACTTTGTGACTACCCATGCTGACGACAAGGTTTCCAAAACCTTTAAGACAATCTTTCTTTGCTATCTGGGTGGAAACATGATAACCCCAAGACGCAAAAAGCTTGTAGTCTGACCACGGATTCCGAGACTACCACTTTTGGACGATTTTACACCGGAAAGAGGTGTCAGGCAATGATTCATATGAGCTTATTTCCGGAGTTCTTTGTTAGATCAAGCTCAGTAAAATGTAAACATCACCCTTCCATTCTTCACTTTCCCCCTATTTTGATGAAAATAACTCCGCCCTCAGGGCGGGATGAACACTCCGTTAGCTCGTACCCCGGCACGGAGTAAAAAAAAATCTAGGGGCGAAAAATTGTAAACGGATAATGAGAAAAAAAAAATTGCAACGGAATTTCTGAATTAATTAGAAAAGTTTTTGAAAAAATTCTAAAAAACAATAAAACAATCTAATTTTATGTACTAATGAGCATAAAACTTTCAAGGCACTACTCCAGTAATCTATATATATAAAAGTCAATGTCTATGCGAATTTTGCTCCAAACTTGAACATTGCTCTAAGAATTTTACTAACTCTTCCAATAAGTGTTGCATCCGGTGATCGTAGTTTTTCCAAACTAAAAATAATCAAGAGCTATTTGCGAACAGCAACATCTCAAACAAAGATTGTCAGTCCATGCTGTACTAGGAATTGAGTATGAACCGAGTAGCAGTTTAGATATTTCTGAATTAATTAGAGAATTCTCTGAACTAAAAGTTCGTAAAAAAAAAAAAAAAAATCGTCTGAATTATACTCTTGTAAACTGTTTTTCTAAATGAAGTATTTTAAGCGAAAAGTTATTATAAGTATTTATGCCATTTTCTGAGTTACACTGTTGTTGTTGTTTTCGGACGTTCGCTAAAAAATGTAAAAAAACACCATATATCTTTTTTTTTAGAGCGCTTACATTATAGTTCTATTGGGACGCAATTTTTAATTTTTTCACGGAGCGTTTCAAAGGCTAAGGGGTCTATTCTGGTACCCCCGGTTGGGTTAGGTTCCGCACGTTTTCAACGGAACCCAACCCAACTCCCAACCCAACCGGGGGTACAAGAATAGACCCCTAAATCCGATCCTGCCGCCCGGCGCATTCGCAAAAGCGCGGAAGGTTTCTGAATCCGTTGATATACAATAATGTAAAAATCGTTACGCCCAGAATGCAACTGTTGATGGAAGCAAGTCTAAGTCATTATCATGCTATGATGTTTACTAGAGGTTCCAATCTTTATCTTTCTTTTTTTAAAATCGAACACGTACTTAAAATCTTTCGCTGCCATTTAAAAATATAATTTTTGAGATAACATCGTCACTACGTTTTTCTCGTTTGAAAAATGAAAGGCCTTTTTTTTTCTGGATGAAACACTTTATGCTTCGCTATCAGTTAAAAGTAATTTTTCATCATGATTTTTTTTTTCCCTTTCAAATATAGAAACTCGATTTAAAAAAAATATTTTACTTTCCTTAATAATTTAAACTGTTCGAATGAAATAAAACGAAAACCAAAATTATTATTTTGGAAACAACTGTATGCACGAAATCATTCGAAATGTAAAAACTAAATAAATAAATGAATAAAACTCAGGAGTGGATGTATTGTTTGTTTACTTTCCCCTAGACACAGCAAAGTAAAAATCTAAATTCATTGTCTGGTTATTTTATCAATGTGTTCATGATTCTTCAGGAAAATGGATTTTTGGAATGAAAATGGATTTTCCACAATTGCCACCGTGTAAAAAAAATTCAATTTGTGAAATTGCTAACGGTCGATTGGGTTCAACTGCTCCATTCGTCACTTCTTTGAAAGGGCAGGATACTACCATTTTCTTCAATTGAAGATTGTTCCAAATTAATTAAAGAGCAGATTTTTGGCTACTCGTTCTGAGCGCCAAATTTTCCACTTACGCCAGGGACTCCAAAGATTGCGTAATCATCCAGCTAAATTTAACTATTCGATACCTTTTGACAACAGATTTGAAACGCACTGAAAAAATTACACCTGATTTAGATTAAGCCGAAATGATTTCACTCATGTTCCCGTCTTATCTTCAAAAATATTTCGCGATCCCAGTATTCATATAAGCAGGGGAAAAATAAACCCTCGATAAAGCACACTAATAAATAATAAACCAAAAGAAAGTTGGTTAAATATATTTATTGTCAGAGGTGTAGTCACAAAATAAGCAGTGTCGGTACGCTATAACGAGAGATGAAAACGCAAATTTTTCTTGTTTATTTCTCGTAAAAAGAAGTAGTGACAACTACACCCCTGCTTATTGGTAGCATTGTTCTTAACCCTTCACTACACACTTTTTTGAAGTGAAGAATAATAATTATTTTCATATGCAAGATTGGTCAAAGAAGATAGAAAAAATATTCAAAAAAATCCCCTACAATTTTTTGAGGGGGGGGGGAAACATTTTTTTTCACTTTGCATATCTGCAAAATTGCGTGTACAAGGTTACAAATTCACTGACACCCTAACGTTAATGTAAACAAATAGAATATTTTCAATAATAAACACAAAATTATCAAAAATCAGATAGAAACTAAATTATAAGAAACGAAATGGCTGAAGCTTTCCAAGGTACGTTTCCACAGTACAAATTAGTGTATTTGAGTCAGTTGTGGAATGAGCGAAAGCAGTTTTTATCTTTATTCAAATACAAGTTCACTTTGCATTTTTCACACATCACATATGTATAGCCTTTACAGTTGGGATGTTTGCATGTTGTTCTCTTCGCATTCCAAATTGGCCAGTGATTGAAGGGATCTAATCTCACATCCTTTCTAGGCAATGAATATCCTTTATGTTTGATCCTCTTAGTCTCTATTGGGTCTGAGGTGCTCGGTCTGCCGCGCTCTTTTAGTTCTGGACCAATCCGGCAGAGAGTTTCCGCTAAAATAGTCCTGAACATCTTTTGGGTCATGGATGGGTCTGTACGATCTGTCTCTTTCAGCATCCTTCGGTAAAGTATCCAGGCATTTATGACAATTGTGTCAACCAGATGAAAAAACAGACGCATATACCAACGTTTGGATCTTACTTTTATGTGGTGTCTTCCAATATTGCTGTCTAATAAGTCCACATTCCCCATATGGGAATTGTACACAGATACTACTGCTGGACAAGGTACCATTATGTGCTGTTTTTTCTTCCTGTCAAACCTCCTGACTTCAGATTTTGGCATTTCTCCGACAAAAGTGGACAGAAAAGCGACATTGCTGTTATCTTTATACAAGCCAGTACTAATATCCACCGACTCAAAATTTGTGGAAAATTCCTCAGAAAAACCACGTGGTTCCTTTTTCAGCTCTTGGTCATTTCTGAATTTACAACTTGGTATTCTATTTCTTTGAATTGTTCCTACACACTGAATGCCTTGCTGGAACAGATACACAGACAAATTTAGGGAACTGTAGTATCTGTCAAAATAGAGCTTGTAATTTTGGTTTCTTGGTATTTCCCTTGACAGGCGAATAACAACGTTACCACTAGCTCCAATATCTGGTTCACCATCACGCCTAAATTTTGGATAATTTTCTTGGCCACTGTATATCTCAAATTTGTGAGCGAATCCCATGTCTCCACACAGAACATAAAGTTTGTAACCCCATTTATGGGGTTTATCTTTCATGTACATTTTCATTAGATGTCTAGCCTTGGTGGCACACATTTGTTCATCAATCGATAGGCGTTCACTCATAGGGATTAACAAACATCTTTGATTCAGGTAATCAAGTATGGGTCTTATTTTATACAACTTATCGTGATCAGGACTTTGATGATCAGGTGTTTTTGCATTATCATTGAAATGCAAGCTACTATGCAGTTTTTCAAAATGTCTCTGAGACATAGTCTCTTTTACTAAATCAATGCCATAAACATCATGCCAGAGATCACGGACACAGGTAGGAGGGGCCAAACTGCTCAAAATACGTATACCAATGAATTTATGAATATCATATACTGTGCAATCTACTGGTTTGTTTGGATTTTTCTGGGTACTATATAAATTTGTTTCATCTGCAATTTTGGATACAATTTCATCAGTAAAAAATACTTGAAAAACTGGTAGGGTGTAGATAATTGTAATATTGATTGTGGTAATGCATTGTGTCCTGTAAATATGAATGGTTCACCAGAAAATTTAGTACTTTGTTTTTTCCACAAAATCTGACATTTTCCAGTATCTGTTTTTTTATTGGATGATGTGGGTTGATTTATGTTGGATGCTGTTGGTTGACTTGTGTTAGATGATGTGAGTTGACCTGCTTCAGCAATAGATGGATGCACCTGCTTTTCAATTATACTACTTGAATTTTTTACCTTTTCTACAATAGTTTCAGGCTCACTGTCACTATCAGAAGATTTCAGGTCTTTGGAATTTACTGTAGGATCTTCATCCGAAAAATCATCGAAATCCAGCCCATCATAGCTGTCAGATGAAACATCCAGCGCTATAAATTCATCAACTGTCATCACTTTACGTTTTCCTCTGTCTATATAGGTTATGTGCTCCATCACAGGATATTTGTACCGAAAGCAGAATCGGAAACTACAATGTGAACGGAAAATACATATTTAAAATTTACATAACATGTAAATGAGTAAAGAATAATGACCACGCAATATTGCAGATGTGCAAAGTAAAATAATAAATGTATTACTTGCATGTTTATCACCAGAATAATATAATAACTATGAAGTTCCACACCCTAAAGGTACTAGAACAGGAACAAAATTTTTTAATTGCTGTTCTGAACGACATTATATAAATATCAGCCTTAACAAAATGGCAGTAGGCGCCAAACTAACGAAGCTACACGCGGGAAAGCAGAATGTCCTTGAATGAAGAAACTAGTGCAGACTGGCGGCCAATTCTTTTTTCCTTCTTAAGACTAGTGCTTTTGCAGATGTGCAAAGCAGTAATCAATGTTAAATTTTCAAGGACAGCGGAGAAAATCCAATTCAAACTTCGCTTTGCAGATATGCAAAGAGGCGCAGTGAAGGGTTAAATGGTTAATAATAAAATAAATATAATAATAAAATGAATGTTTCATAATAAAATTTTAAATTATAATTTAATAAATTTTTAAATAATAAAAATGTTAATAAAAATTAATATTTAATAATAAAATAAATATTTAATAATAAAATTAATATTTAATAATAAAATTAATATTCAATAATAACATAAATATGGTGTTCTAAATTATTTTTCTTGCTGATATTCTGAAACTACTTGGCAGATGTCAACATTTTTGCCTCCCCCCCCATCCCCAATATGGGGGTGGGATGCAGGGCTTAAGAATTCCTGATTTTTGATGAAAACGATTACAAAATAAATTTTAGTGCAGGATTAATTTATAATCGTTTGAACATTGAATAATTATTAAGATGCGATGCATTTACTTTGATAGTTGGTCATGCAAAAAATAATGCGAACAAAGAAATAAAACGAATATCAATTTTAAGTCAATTTTTTCAGCGAAAAAAGAATTGAGAAGGGATGATTGATTGTCGCTATTCATAGCTCATAAAAGAATATCTTTATTTAATTTGCCAACTTTTATTCCAACCTGATAATATACTTTTGCAGTCTATGCAACTTAGATGAATATCGAATTCCATTCCTCTATAATTTTAAATAATCCAAATACTTGCTTAATTCCATCGAGATTTTTGTCTCTTTATTTTTAGTTTATATTAGTTGATCATATTTTCTATTTTTGTTTGAAAATAACTTCATAATAAAAATAATTCCCCATTTAAAAATACTTAAAAAGTATTTATTTTTCAACTTAAGCAGTAAACTCAGCTATTCTTGTGAATTTTTTCCACAAATCCATGAGTTTTTCAGAAATGAATAGTTTGAAAGAAAATTGAAACAAATAATAAATCCCCTCCTCACATGCAATGTATAATAAATAGAGGGAAAATTTAAAATAGAAAAAATGGACCAGAAACAATTTTCAAAATATTTCATTTCCATAATTTACGATTTTGTTTCGACACTGCTCCATTTTCTTTCAGTTTCAGTTTACAAACGCGATTTTATTCCACAAAATTTCGAATTTTATTCAAGTTGTTTCAGCTGTCCGCAAACTAAATAAAACAAAAGCGCAGAGTACATAAAATACTTTTAAATTTAACAGTTTGTGGTCCTACCAAAATAAGCCTTCGAAGATCAAGAAAAAAAAAAAAATAATATTAATAAAAAAAACAGCGCCAAGGAGGAAAAAAGAGAGTCGTACGCGGAAACTTCGGCAAAATTCTCCCTTCACTCTACGCCGTACCTATTTCGCTAATGGATCAGCTTAGAAGGAATATGCGCAGTGGCCTCGAAGGTCGTCCACTTCAAAGAGAGGCACTGCATTTTATAAACAACCTTAGAAACCTTAAGAAGGTTTTGGTTTCGGTTTCTGTAAACCACACTGATCCTGATTCTTGACGTGAAACGTGAATCTCATTGGCGCCAAATGCAAATCCTTACTATTGCATCACAGTAGCTTTGGAAATCGAGACACAAATTGGCAACAGCATTTCTTGAAGTATTTCGAAGGGAAGCATGGTTGTGGAAGATCGAAGCTCGACGACTCCCGAAGCGGAAAAGATGGAATATTTTTATAAATCATTTATTGCTGGAGGTAAGAATCCTAAAATTATTTATCTGAATATATTTTTGTGCTTCTCTGTCGCGTTGAACTAAATAAATTGTTTATATTGCGAGATATGGTAGATTAGATAGTAGCACTTGAACAATCTTATATCTGCTATCAAAAGATATGGAAAGTTAATTTATGTAAAAATAACATAAAAGTCATGCAGTTGTTGTTATTTCACTCTGAATAATGAAATAAATACGTAAATTATATGTGAAAAATGCATTGATTTTCCAGTCTGATAAATTTAAAATTTTTAATGTCCTAATTTAGTATTTGTTCATTTATTGTTACAACAAGTACTTTTATTAATTTGCTAAAGTATTCATGATTCTAAAAATTCTTTTATTGCAAGAAATATTGATATTTCTAGCATTCATATGTATTGCATCAAAATCTATATTAGGTGAAATTTGTGAACTTTTGTTTCTAGGAAAGAAAGAATGTTCAAATTTATTAATTTGTGGTATATTATTGATTGGTACAATTCATTGTTCTTTCTTAGAATATGAATAATGTTTTTATAAATCCATTGTTCAGTTTTGGCTGCTATATGAAACCCATCAATAGATAATGTTATCTGGTGAAGTGGTGAAATCATAAGCCATCTCAGTTGGTTTCATAAGAACCAATGACATTGCACTGTAAATACAACAGTAAAGCTTAAATTTCATTAAGTGCTTAGCTATTACAACTGCTTGCAGAAGTTTAACCAATTAAAATGATTTTTCAAGTGTTATTTGTCAGCAGTAGGAAAACAAATCAAAGCAAAATAGGCTTTAAAAAAATAGAAAAAAAATTGTATGTTAACTTAATATAGTACAAGATGCTCTACAATACTTTGACAATACAGGGTTAGCCTAAATGAGTAATCTGGTTTCAAAACACTGTGTACTGAAAGATATACTACCTACAAAGACTTGTGATACATGACAAGATATATACAGTCCCCAAGATTCCAAGTCCACGAGGCTCCACCTCACTGGAGCACAATTGTCGCAACTTTCTCAACCGAGAACTGCCACATCGCTGGATAGGGCACGCTGGTCTGGATGATGTTCCTCTGTTGCCATGGCCTCCCAGGACACCAGATCTCACGCCATGTGATTTCTATCTTTGGTGTTATGTGAAGGACAGAGTTTATATACCCCCAATGCCAACAACGCTGCAAGCACTGCAGGAACGCATCACTGCTGCTGTGACGGACATTGACTGAAACATGCTATTGAACGTCTGGACGGAACTGGATTACGGTTGGGATGGTGACCAAGGGCGCACACATTGAACCTTTGTAGTATGTACCTGAAACTTGGTGAGTGTATGTATCCTTTCATGTATCACCCATCTTTGTGCTTCGTATACTTGTAAATCTGAAACCCAATGAATCATTTAGGCTAACCCTGTGTTATGTGGCATTCAAAATATCAAACAACCTCCCGTACATATCATAGAATATCTTGTACTAATAAGGAGTAGTCAGCAAACAGTTATGTGGCTATATGGTCCGAGATTTGAGCCATTGGATAAGAATTATATGTTTATTTTTTATTATAGTTTCTACCTATACAAAGAAAATAGGGTTTTATGTCCTCTTAACAAAGTTTTGGTGTAAGGGAAGAGTTAGGCTCTCTTTTTTAGCATTCTGAGTTATAAAGGGAGACTCCTGAAATAGTATCTCCTTTCTGAATGTCTGTAATTACTGTTTTACCAGATTCAATACAAATGTCTCCACTTTGTAAACAGTAGTATTAAGATGAGTAGGGTCAGATTAAGTTCTGTAGGGACCTATAGGTAATACAAGCTTCAGAATCCTTTTCTCTACACAAACTTCCTAAACAAACTTATTTTTTATTGGTTTTTGTTTCATCTCCACAAGGCTGGATTTCTATATCCTGGGCCAAAGCATTTAATTCTGTGCCCTTTATCTTTGCAACAATAGAAACAGGCAATGTAAATGTGCCACCAGTTTATTTATTGTGTATAAAGATGAGATTAAAAAAAGAATTTTATGTGGTCGTTTCAAAATAATCCTGAAATTTGTAAATATTTTATTGTAATTTATTTTACACCAGGCCGCCTTTGGCGACCATCTTGTTTGCCGGGAATATGATTTCAGTTGAATCTTGAATAATTTTATATTCATGGTTCTCTTAACAACATAATTTTAAACTTCAGATTGTGGTAGATATTTAACCCATGTTCTATTAGTGACCTTGGATCTCTTCTGTTCATTGTCTACATAAATGTTCCTAATGGAGTCAAATAGCTGACCATCTCATGTAACCTCTAATTCCATGTTGTTGGTACTATCTTCACTTTCTTATTCCTCTTGTAAAATATTCATTTGATTTCAACATTAAAATGACGCAGTACATTTTATGGCCAGCGGCATGTTAGCTGGATTAAAGCATGCAGAGAAAAGAATTAAAACATAGCAACCATAACCATTCAGCTTACTGGATTTATTTCTTAATGTAAGCAAAACAATATCTCGAAAAGATTGGTTTACAGATCTCGCAAATATTTTGATGAAATAAAATATGAAAGCAAAATGCATTAGGATATTATCTCGGATTACAACAACGAAAGAGAAATATACAATTAAATATTTGTAATAAACAATGAAAATGATTTGAGTTACATTGCAACAATGAAAAGTATTGTTGTAAATTATGCCAAAAAAATATTTTTAAAAATCTATTAAAATTAGAGAAAACATTGTATGGCAACTTAATTGATATCAATGAAAAGGTCATTTTTTGCACTTTTAGATGGTGTAAGAATAATTATTGTGCTGTAATATGGTTGGAAGATATTAAGGAAAATGCCAAGATTCCGCTTAATTTTTAATTAAAATTCTAATTAAAATTTCCAAAAAGGGCTCTGATGTGCACATTCCCACCCTCCAAAGTAAGTTTGTGCCAAATTTCATAGCTCTAGGTCCAGCGGTCTAACCTGTATAGCACCAACACACACATTCTCCTTTATTATTTGTAGAGATTTATGCCGCTTAATTGTTGCATCCTAGGCAATGGACTAGGTTGACCCTATGAGAAATCTGTCCCTGTCTGTACTAGGGATCTAACGAATAGTGATTTGGCCGAATACTGAATATTCGTCCAAATTTCAGGCCAAATAACCAGATTTTTAAAAACATTTAACTTTTGATTGTAAATGAAATATTTTTCAAATTTTAAATGAAAAAAAAATTAAGACTAAATAAAATTGATTTTTTATTATTTGTATATTTAAAGAAATGTTAATACCTTTATGTATATTTGTATTATTTTAAATACCTTACTTTCAATAATAAGAAATGAGAGATCCTCATCATTTTGAGATTGCTTTAAAGAAATAAGACTCATCATTCCAGACATGAGAATGACAAACACAGAAGAAAATTGAATGGATGAATTAAAATTACTAGAAGGAACTTCCTATTTTGATAAAGAACTTCTAAATAGGTTGGAAAGAGTGTCCACTTAATTGGTAGAAAAAATGCGGAAAATTTTCCAAGGTTTGCAAATTTAGCATGAAAATATCTTTCAGCACCTGCGAACATGACCATTTATTTTCTGAAGCTGGTAACATATATGAAACCATAAGGAATAGACTTTTATAAATGGTATGGAACATTATTTGGATAAATGTTGTTGTTTTTTTTTAAATAATAAATGCAATGAAATATAATTCTGCAAAATTCTTTGTTAAATGTGTATTTGAAAGCACACTTAAAAAATATATTATCCTGAATCTATTTGGCTGAATATCTGCTTAGTATTCGGCAAAAGGGCGAAATACCGAATAGTTGCCGAATATTCGTTGCATCCCTAGTCCATACAAGCAGTTTTTAAGTGACAATTACCAGAAATGAATTGGCAGACAAATCTGCAAAATCGGCTAAAGAATTCTTGACACAACCAATTGCTTATGCTGATGTGCAATTGCCGTCAATCAGTGGCAAGAAAAATAGAATATGGAAACAAATAACAAGCTTCATGTCATTAAACCAGTTCTCTCGCAATGGATTATGAAACTTAACAGACGCTGTGGCGTCATGTTAACTAGACTTCGTATTGTGCATATACACTTGACACATAAATATTTGCTCTTTGCAGAGTCTCCTCCAGCATGTAGCTGTTGTGGTGACATACTTACTGTCAAACACATTTTAATAGACTGTGTTGCTTTTAATATACATCAGTTGAGGTACTTTCACTCAAGCAGTTTTAACTTGTCCATTTTTATTGGGAGAAATTCCTCATTTTAACTTCTTCATGTACTTGAAGGACATTGGTGTTTTCCATGATATTTAGTTTTCTTATCTTTAATCTGGTCTTTTTAAAATTTCTTGTTTTAGTATCTTTGAACTGTTGGTTCATTCATCTTACCTTTTTCACTTGGATTTTAACTAACGATACTTTCAAATACTTATTTTCTGTACAGATTCTTGGTTTTTGGCACAGCTTATCCTATTCAAGGATCTTGTGCCAGGGAAAGTCAAATCAAATTAAGTAATAATTATTATGACAAACTGAAATAAAATATTTAATTGTGGGTCACCTTCAGTATTTCGCCAATAACAAAAATATAAAATTCAAAAGTAATTTTTATGAAAATAGTTTTTTTTAAAAAGTTCATTATTATTATTTTTACACAATCTAAATACCCTAATACAAAGTTTGCCAGAATTGTGTTGAGTCAGTCAATCTGCTGCAAAACAAACTGGACTACCCTGATCTGCAAGTGAATTTGAAAACATTAAAAATATCCTAAGACTGAATTTCTGAAATTTTAGCAGTATTCTTGATTTTAATTTGAATAAGTTTGAGAACACTGCTGCTGTAAATTAAATGAAAGCACTAAATTAAATTACCTTGATAATAACGAAAAAAAAATCAAGTCTGCTCAATCCAAGCTGGCCCCCTAACTTAGTGAGATTAGAGTGTTAAGGTTGCTAACTGAGCATAATTTAACTTATCCAGGAACAATGCAGAATCGCAACCCTCCAGAGTCAGGAGATCAAAAATATATCAAAGAATATAAACACAGAAAGTTTTTTTCATTAAACATTCTACACATAAATGCATAATCACAAAATAATTTTGAAGTTTTTTTTCTTAAAGATAACATTTTAACATAATAAAATTTAAAAAGAAAGAAAAGGGAGAGGATAAATAAATAAAAGGAAAGTGAAATCTATTAGAATGTATTCAAATCAGCAAATACCTGATTTGAATACATTCTAATAGATTTCATTTTTTAAATTCCAAAATTTCTAAAAGTTTGTGAAGGCGAATTAAAGAAAACTTATTGTTAGGTAATTTATTCTCTGTACCTTTCCATTGGCATAGAACCATTCTTCACCAAGCTAAGATGTTGGCGACAGTTGTCGCCAAGCGCTATGTTGAGTTTTTTGTTGCCAAGTGTTGTGTACAGATTGCTGACCTTAGTGCCTTTGCGCAGATTTCAAGCTAATAGAAAAGTACCCAATTTTCTATGTTACTATCAGAAACGACATCAAAGTGAAAGCCACTGATATGACAATGGAAGAATATGAAGTGGTCCGCATCAGCAAAGCTGCCACTAACACAATTGGGTCTGTTTAAGATATTGAAATGATGGAAAGGGAAGACATGAAAAATAAATTGTCTCTTTTGGCCATAGCAAATTGGGATAAACTGAAGGTATAAACTCTCGCACAATCCTGGAATCCAAATCTAACTAAAAAGTTAGGACTCTTAAAATATGAATAAGGTACCAGAATATTCATTGACTGCAAGTTTAGCAAAGTGATCTGCCAGTTTGTTTCTCTTGGGCACTGAAAAATTGAATATTTCCTGCTTATATTACCTTTTAGAGCAAACTCTAATTAGGGATGTAACCAATAGTGATTTGGCCGATTACCGAATATTCGGCCAAATTTCAGACTGCATACCGAATATTCGACTGCAGAATACCTACTTTTTAAAAACATTTTACTTTTGATTTTAAATAAAATGCTGCTCAAATTTTAAATGAATTTTTTTTATTATTATTTGCATATTTAAAAATATTTTAACACCTTGATGCATTTTTTGTAATATTCTAAATACACTATATGCCCAAAAGTATCCGGACACTTGACGATTTTCACGTTTTTTAGAATTTCACCAGAATGGTTTAACTGACTGCCTTTAAACTTCGGAGAAGTAAAGAATAAACAATAACTCACATTTTACATGGAATATTTGGTCCTGAGGGCAATTAGGGGACCGTCTACAAACTGATGAAGACAAAAAGGTTTTTGGCACACCCCGCTTCACAGAATACGGATAACAAGACGAAACTTTCAGAAATGGTAATGTATAATATACATAATATTTATAGGAATTTTCGTAAACACAGCACAAATATTTGGGAAGATATAAAGGTTTTCTTAAAAAATCTCAAATTTTTCCACCTGTTTTTTGCTTATAACATGCAGAGTGTTCTGTTATATTATACGAAACTCACAGGAAAGATGACAATATGTTAGAGAAGAATTTCGTAAAAATTTGAAAAAGAATGTTTGAATATTACAGGAATTATGAGCAGTTTTAGTAAATAATGTTTTACTGCGTATGCGCGAAACATAGTGTAATTTTTGTTTCACAACTTTAAAGCCAGATATATAGGGCAACTTATATAAAAACATTCAGTTCATATCATTAGTATTCAGAAAGATATCGGCATTACAACGAGCAGAATTTTAGCTCCTGTCGAAGAAAAGCTAAAAGATGAGGGGTTGTACACAAATTGATATTTTTTAAACTTACATCTTTAAATGATTATATTGAATTGTATAGTGGTTAGAATTTGCTGAATATCCATGAACACATCTAATATTCGTAACGAATAAAAAATATATATGTAGAATTATTAAAATATTTTAAGAAAAGAAATTAATTAAATAAAAACTCGTTTCGCCATCAAAAGAAATATATTTAAAAATATCGTTTGGCCGTAAAATAATTGTAATATGTAACTTGTTAATAATCATATAAATAATATAATTAAAATAATAAAATTTTTGTTATTTATAGTGCCTAATTAGCTGGAATTTCAGTTATGCACGTAATTGATAAGTCTTTATGGGTATTCAGCAAACTCTAACCACTATACAATTCAATATAATCATTTAAAGATGTAAGTTTAAAAAATATCAATTTGTGTACAACCCCTCATCTTTTAGCTTTTCTTCGACAGGAGCTAAAATTCTGCTCGTTGTGATGCCGATATCTTTCTAAATACTAATGATATTGAACTGAATATTTTTATATAAGTTGCCCTATATATCTGGCTTTAAAGTTGTGAAACAAAAATTACACTATGTTTCGTGCATGCGCAGTAAAACATTATTTACTAAAACTGCTCATAATTCCTGTAATATTCAAACATTCTTTTCCAAATTTTTACGAAATTCTTCTCTAATATATTGTCATCTTTCCTGTGAGTTTCGTATAATATAACAGAAAACTCTGCTGTTATAAGAAAAAAACATGTGGGAAAATTTGAGATTTTTTAAGAAAACCTTTATATCTTCCCAAATATTTGTGCTGAGTTTACGAAAATTCCTGTAAATATTATGTATATTATACATTACCATTTCTGAAAGTTTCGTCTTGTTGTCTGTATTCTGTGAAGCGGGGTGTGCCAAAAACCTTTTTGTCTTCATCAGTTTGTAGACGGTCCCCTAATTGCCCTCAGGACCAAATATTCCATGTAAAATGTGAGTTATTGTCTATTCTTTACTTGTCCGAAGTTTAAAGGCAGTCAGTTAAACCATTCTGGAGAAATTCTAAAAAACGTGAAAATCGTCAAGTGTCCGGATACTTTTGGGCATATAGTGTATCTTAAATTCCAATAATAAAATGTGAGAAACCCTCTTCATTTTGGTCTTTCTAAAAGGAAGTAAAAAAAGTCATCATTCCAGAGCATGGCAAGACAAACACAAAAGAAAATTCAGGGGACAAATTAAAGTTTTTAGAATTAGTAGTTATTAGTGAATTCCTATTTTTATAAAAATTTCTAATAGCTAGGATAGCATGCCCACTTAATTGGTGAGGGGAAAAAAAAGATTTTTTTTTTTTCTGAAGCTCATGTACATATGAAATCAAACAGAATAGATTTCTTTCTGAAAATGCTGAACAATTATTGTTCTTGCATCATAATTTCAGGCTTTACAATAATAAATGATACACAACATTATTAAATATGTACCCTTATGTACAATGGAACTTAAAATTGGGTAAATGTTAGGACATTTTTCAATCAATTTAGTGAATAATAATTCTGCAATATTCTTTATTAAATTCCTTAAAAAACACATTTTTAAAAGATTATTTCCCTGAATATATTTGGCCAAATATTCGGCAAAAGGGCCAAATATTTGCAGAATATTTGTTACATCCCTAATGCAATGCTTTACTTCAGGTGCTGCTCGTAAACATAAGCAAAATCTTAAGTTCTACCTAACCTTTATTTTGTGCATGTATGTGGCAAAAATTTGGTTGCCTTGGGTATTTTTTTCACCTTTTTGTTTTGCTTACAAAATATAATTATGAAAAAGAAATGCCCTAACAAATTGTTTTGTTTTTCTGTAACTGATTTTGATGACTTGAATGCAAATTAAAAAAAAAAAAAAATGTTCCTATTTCAGTGGATGAGCATGAAACTTCTTTTCAAATGGCTTGGCAATAAAAATGCATTATACTGAGAACATGCTGAATAATTTCCTTTATGGAAATTTCTAAAATTGCTTAAAAAATCACAATTCATTTCATATAATTTAGATATGAAGTAAATGAATAACAAGGTTATGTTTCCAAATGCATGCATCAACCATGAATAAATGAATATTTTGCTGGAGGATGAATAAGCAGAAATTTTTTCTTGCAAAATAATTGGTTGTCCTTTTGAGTACTGTCTGAAATGAAGTAATTAACACAAGCAAATTTGTAAAAGGAGGGTAGAATACATTAAGGGTTTTTCAGTATTCAAGTTCAACATAATTTTTTTTTTATCTTAATTAGTTAATTCATCAGTAAGGCACAATTAATTGTGTTATACTTTCATTGAAAAGGGGGAAAACTTTTGATTTTTTTAGACAGGTCAATAAGATGAATAACTAAAAAATTTAAAATTTACTCTATTAACTATTATAAAATATTAATTCCGATTCATTTTAAGAAAAATTTACGTACACCTTTTTTAATATATTGCGATTATTAAGGTGATCAACTTTTTTTACAATGGAAAGGAGGACAGTAATAAATTGAAGAAAAAATATTGTGAAAAAGAAACATTTTATTCATTGCAACTATAGTACCGAATACACTATAAGGTGATAAATGCATGATAAAAACATTTATAAAATTTTTTCTTGTAATTTTGCTTACATGCCTATCTATTATTATTTAAATTAGTACTAAATGAGACAACAGATTGGATTAGCATCAATCGAATGCAGAAATTTACAGATTTGTCTTCAAATATCGAAAAGAAGGACAGAACATACAAAAGAAGGACTGCCCTCCATAAAGGAGGATGATTGGTTACCTTAGAATTCTTAGAATTTCACCCACTTTCTCTGACATTGATGTATTTCTTGATATCTTTCTAATTCATGATTTTCCTTCTTTTAAAATCTTCTATCTGAAAAATTAAAAATAATTATAATTGAATGGATGCTGAAGCAAAATTCAGATTTTATTCCATATTAAATAAAATGTACTCTTGTATCTAAAAAGAACATCAATTTACACTGCTGTTCAATTCTGTTATCATCTTAAGTGGGTTATTTTTTATGCACATTTTAACTTCCTAATATGATAATTTTTATTATAAAATAATATCACTGGCATGTAATTTTTTCTCTCTTAGGCATAGCTGGCATGTGTGCCAAGACAGCTGTTGCACCTTTAGACAGAATCAAAATACTTCTACTAGCACACAACCGCCATTACAAAAATTATGGTATGATTTCTTCTGCTTTTTTCTGTTCTCTTAATATGTATAATATGCTTAACCCTCCTAGGGGGCAGTTATTTTGTTCTAAAAACATTAATCTGTGAGAAATGAGCTTTTTAAGTAGATGAACCATTTCTTTTTTAATGTACAAGTGAATCTTTGAAATCTAAAGAAGATAATTTTTTCTCATTGTAATTCAGTATGAATTAGCTATTTTAAAACTAAACTCTAAGAATGGAAAAGGCTGATTTGACTGCTTGGAAAGTTAATTTATCACATTTCATTGATTGAAAGTCAAAATGTTGTGTGTTGATAACCTCAACATTGTTGGTTGTAGTACAATTTTGTTTTGAAAATTAACCAATTAGGCATTCATCAATATCCACTTTTACTATTATTATTTGTGAAACAGTTTTTCTTCTAAAAATTTCACTTAAATCTTAGAATAAAAGTTCATTGAATGAATGGAAACTTAGTGCAACAAATATTATCTAATTAATTTCTATTTTGACTTGATAATTTCACTGTATTATTATTGTTGTTTTGAAAAATGTTTTAATACAATTTTTAGGGGGCATTTCTGTAGAAGCTCTTTCTCAAATAAGATCTGAAAATCGCAGTCTTAAAGGTTTTTCTGCTCATGACCCTCATTTGGTTAGGGCGGGGGACTCAAATATTATCTTCAAGAATAATTTCCCAGTCATATGACGATTGCATATACTGATGGAAACAGAAATAGTCCTGTGTTTCTAGAAAATTCCAAAGAAATGTTTTGAATCGTTTTTGAAAACCCAAAATTCCTCAATACAGCCAACATTATTTAGTGATGAAACCCATACTTTGAAATACTCTGCCAAAATTCTTATGATTTTATTGCAAATATTGTTTTAAAATATCAAATTATAAGAAAATGAAAAATATATGACATCTGTTAAGAATACAATTTTCTACACTGTGATGAAAACTTTAGAATAAGCAAATTTGCTTTGCTGAAAGTAAGCAAACAGCAAGCGGCTTTCTTTGCTGTTCAATGAAAAATGGCATCTTGATGGTTTAAATTGTGTTATTGAGTGTACATTAATCATAAAGTTAAATTATTTTAACCCTCTTAAGTGCATGATTATTTTGATATGATAATTTTAAGGTCTGAAAAATTAGCTTGCAAGATGAATAAACCCAATGTTTTTGTTTTTAATCAAACCTCTAAAATCTTCAGAATAAATGTGGAATTTTAAGAAAATATGCATAGGAGAAATTGCTGAATTTGGACCATCCCTAAATTGGATTGTATCATAACTTCAATTCTATTAAACATTTGGATCTTAAAGTAGGCAGATTATGTTGTAATTATGTAAATGTGGTGTATGAAATCATTTTTAAGAGAAAGTGCTACTTTGTTACAGAACAAGTGTTTACATTTAGATATCATCAATTAAATATGTTAACAAAAGTCTAATAGCACTTACAAAATATGTTGTATCCTCAGATAGGAAACTTGTTTGGCTATAATTTATTATAATAATTTTATTAAGTTAGTCTAAAGATAAAGATAAGGAAATTTTAGTTTTTGCCTATAAGTTGCTTAACTGCTTAAGGACCTAAATTATTTTGAAACCTACAGTATTTAGAACGAGTTAACTCATGTTATGTCCTGGTTAATTGGACAGCTTATTCAAACAGTTGCGTAAATTGGATTGCTTGAACCAGTGGGGTCTTGAAATAGAGGAATAGCCCAAAATGCAGTTATAATGACTAGTAGTCCTCATAAATTGGAAGCCAAACAAACCAAAGCAGCAGAAAAAAAATCAATAAAAGGGCATTAAAATCACTAAATTGCTGTCATTTAGGGAAAGGTCACCAAGTTCAAAACTATACTTTAGAGATGTGGTCAGTTTAAACTTAATTAATTGTGTGTCGTTATAATAAATAGTAAAAAATTATTCTACAAATTTCTAACTCTTACGGTTGACTTACTGATGTTTAGATAGCAGGTTTCTCTATAATAAAATAATTAATTGCAAATTCTAATTAACAGCAGTAGTCTGTCAAAGGTGTCTGTGGATTTAGTGACTTCTGCCTGAATGACGACAAAATGTTGGTTCTTAATTTAAAAAACACTAAGGTTACATATTTTCGTATTATATGTGAGAAAACAAAAGGAGAAGAAGAAATGATACGGTGCATAAAATGTCATACTTTGGTTCATACATTGTCTGCTGGTATGAATTTGAGAATTAAAAAATATTTTTGCTTTTATTCTGCTTATAGCAAGTGATTGTCCATTCTGGGCAACCACTTTCCTTTATTGAACGGATGACGCAATTTTTTAAGCATTTTTTTTTCCTACTTTAAATTGTATTTCAAAGAAAGTTAACTACATTGTTTTAATGATAGACTACAAAAAAAGGAGCTCTATGGCTTGCTTTTAAAAAATTAAAATTGCTTCTCTATCACTTTACGTTAACCCTTTGCGTACGGCTTGATTTTGATACATTCCAGTTCTGAAATACTTAACATTTTTTTTTCTTTATCTACGTATATTACTATTCACATCTTTATAAGAAACTGTAATACAATGCAGGAATTTTAATAGTTTTTTAATTTTTAAAACATGCAATATGGCTCGCGCAATTTCAGCATTCATGAAATAAAAAATATAATAATGCACAGGATATTTTTGATTTAGATCAGTGTAAATGATAATTAATTTGTTTTGAACATATATAAAGAAATTTTACAATAAAACAAATAATAAATAAAATAAAATTGTTAAAAAAATGCCACTGCAACATGGCAAATCCATAGTTTTGCACATGTTTGCTGCCTAAATGGCAAAAGAAAGGCTCCAAGAATGAAAGAATAAATGACAATGAAATAGACTTGTAGCATCATCTAGATCTAGGGTTCCCAACCTTTATTCCCTCGCATACCCCTTGATTAGTCTTTATACTTTCGAATACCCCTACTTAGTATATCCTCCCTCCACATACCAACCATCCATCCTGCAAAGAACTTTTTATCAGTCATGTTAAGGGCTTAGGTAAGCTTAAGAGTCAAATGACTTGAATTAATAACATTTGCTGGACTTTTTTTTGACTTTTTATTGCATTTTTACAACAGTATGAGTTCAACGCCAAAACACATGAAATCAGTATTGTAATAATATCGCGTTAACGTATAAGGATAGCTAAAAATTACGCTCTGTAAGAATAAACTATTCAAGTGGTACTAATAGTTATTAAATACCAAGTATTAACTTGGGGAAACAAAATCATGTAATTTTTTTAAATTCCTTGTTTCCGCCATTACCAACCTTGATTTAACATGCCCCCAAATAGTCCTTCATGTACCCCCAAGGGTACGCATACCATAGGTTGGGAATCTCTGATCTAGATGCAAAACGAAATGTGAAATAATGACTATTACAATATTTTTAGCCTACATAGAGAAAAAGTGGGATCCGTATTGAAAATATGGGAAATAAAACTTGCCCACAATATTTTCACATGGCCTGTATTAGAAAATGGATTTTGTATCCCGTGGAAATCACGGGAGCCTTACGCTGAGTGTTAAAAATTGTCCAGGTGGTCCAAACTCAGCAACATTCCCCTATAAGTATGAATTATTTGCTTTCGAATTGAACATGAAAAACCCAAGAAGCCAGTTCATCCACTTAGAGCATTAAGGAAGTTTCCCCAAATAATTTTTTTATCTATTGCAAACTGTGCATCTCTCATGTTTATCTTTCAGTGCTAATTATGCAGCTTATGTTGCATATTTTTTGCTAAATTTGAATAATAGTTTTAGCTGGTATTTATGTAATTGAAAAATGATATCCTGTTTGGAGTCCAGTGGCTGCCAGCTCAGTTTCGTCTTTGTTCTTAACAATGTATTGAAGATTTCATTTTTGATATCTAGGTGTATTTTCCGGTTTGAGGCGTATTGTTCAAATGGAAAGTGTTTTAGGATTATACAAAGGCAATGGCGCACAAATGCTTAGAGTATTTCCTCTCGCAGCTGTTCGGTTTGGTTCATTTGAGTTATATAAAACGGTAATGTACTTTTAATGTTATGTCATGCATTTCTCAAAATTCTTTAGATAGTGATTTGTAGTAAAACAGGAATGAACTTGCCAAATTCGGGTAACATTTAGTTTCAAAGTTAGTTAAATTTTTTTTTCTTTTCAAACTTTTTTATTTTAACATGTTTGTAAAGTTGTAATTTGCTAATCGATTTTTCATTCACTTTTTGTTGTGCTTGAGGATTTGAAATTTTGTATTTTAGTGTATTCTCAATGACAATACACAATTTTAATTTTTGCAGAACTTTATTCTTAATCAATCATGAGTTAAATAAATTAAATTTTGGTTCCGTACTAGGTGGAGTCATCTGGTAGTCAGTTTGAGAAAAAATAGATCTCAAGATTAAAAAGCAGAAAATGTTTTAAATGTGAAAAAAAATTGCTATATAGCACACTAATAAAAGTGTGTTTTTGAAACTTTTTGAATTAAATTTATTTAAAAAAGTAGACGTGATATGTATACTGAAGTAGTTCATAATTTGATACAAAATACAGAACATAGCAGAAATAATAATAATAATATTTTCACCCATATTGATGAGTTTTCTATCATAAGAGCCATGTTTGAGACTTTTTTTAATAATCATTTGAAAAGAACAGTGCTATAAATATTATACTAGTGAAAAAAAAGAAAGGAAAAAAAAAAAAAAAAACCCTAAAAATATTTGTGTATGCCTATTACCAAAAGCAAAAGTTTGGATTCCAATTTTGAATTTAATTTTGTGAAAATAATTTGAATTAACTTTCAAATCTCAAACTGAATCTTACTTTTACAGATTAATAGACGAAAGTTAAAGAGCAGTGTACTGTAGGAATGTCTTAGTCATGAACACAGCTGTAATGTTTTCTGGAATTATCTCTGTGAATGATTTGCAATTTTAGTCAATGCCAAAATAAAGGTCATCTTATTTTGGCATTTGAACAAAAGCTGAAATATTTGGTTTTAAAAAAATGATGAGATATAAATTTTGGGGTGAAGGTGGAAAATTGATTACTACCAATTTAATAGCGAAAATTAGTATATACTAGCAGTACGCGCACGGCGTTGCCCGTGGGATCGTTATTTCAACAAAATAAAAAAAATGCCCACATACAATTACATAAATAAAAGTTTTAAAAACGAAATCAAAACAGAAATATATATTATTGAGTTGGTCCGCCTCTTTTTCCTCTCGACCGAGTACCGTTAAATCCAAAACAATGTTAAAAAATTACAATGTGATATTTATTACACCGCAAGCAAAGTATGAAAGGCAAAGAAATAAGTTAAGACGCGCTTAAAAATAATAATCGAAGTAACCGAGTAAATAAACCATCTCCTCGCAGAACGCGAAAGTAATGACGTCACCCTGGCCCTTCAGCCAATGAAATTGCCCACAACGTTCCGGAGACTATCGTGGGCGGAAGCTTCGCTAGAGGAAACATATCGTTCAACTACCAGGAAAAAATTAATTTGAAAAAAACTAAAAAAGATATTTTAACCATTCTCCTTTTAAATCCGACAGAACCGTTGCAGTTATAAGCTGAAAAAAATTGAAAATAATAGTGTTATTAGAAAGTCGGATGCGACAAATTTAAAATCAAAACCAACATTTAGACGGCAAAACTGACTGACTTTTAAAAAATTCTCAAAATTCAGTAATTTACGATAGAAATTCAAAACTAACTTCATTAGAACGGAAATCGCGTGTTCTTTCCGATGGTCTATCTATTTTTGTCGTACAATTATTCGAAACCATTCTATTGAGAAATTAGTGCGAAAAATCAACCAAAACAACACAAAACATTAAATAAAAAAATTTCTAGATTAAAATTTAAAATTTCGGCTTCGAGGTGCATTCAGCCACCATTGCGACTACCTGTGTACCAAATTTCATGGCTGTAAGTGCGATAGATTCGTCTGGACATCGCAGACAAACACACACACACACACGCACGCACACAAACATTGCCTTTTATAAGTATAGATGTTTAAAAGTAATGCAATTTTTAAGTCAGCTAAAGAAAGTGAAACAGTTTTAATTAATTACTAACAATCATTATGTATGCTTCATCACATTGGTTTGTCATTTGAATATCAATACTAAATAAATATAAAGGTAAAATTTATTTATTACAATTTTCTTAAAATGTAGGGTTATTGAAGCAAGAAACAAATCGATAAACTTCTGCAACAGAAGAGAATAACCTTGAAATTAATATTAATACTATGAAGTATTTAATAAATTACATAATGAAATTCATTTGCTTTCATTATTATAATTGATGTTTAAAGTACTTTGAATATTTTCTCATATTCTAAAATTTTTACTTTTAACCCTGCCATAGTTAGAATTATGTTCCACATTTCTATCTGTCTGATATATTTCATACAATATACAGGATAGAAAAAAAAGAAAAGAAACTAAATTTATTGCAGATTCAAAATTATGACAAAAATATTCTCATTTATAAATACTTCATTTTTGTATGAAATAATTTAAGATACTATCATTAAACATGCATGATTAAATTTATAATAGTCATGTGGTTTAAGTATCAGCATTCTCCAAGAAAATTTAGCATATCTGTGAATAATTTAAACCTATTTCTAATAAAAAAATTTAGTTCTAAATAAAAGACCTCCTCTTCAATCAAGTTTAAAGTATTTTGATATGTGTTTGTAAAAAATTATTTTAGCTGAATTGATTTATGACCTAAAAATAATTTAAGATTTCTTTGAAACAATGCCATTAACTTTTGATGCATTTAGATAACTTTTGCTATGTCCCTGGGCATGCACTTTTTGCATAGTAAAGCAGTAGAGGCATGTTAGAGGAAAAACAGCAAGCATTTGTCACAATCAAACATAACTTGCTATAAATAATTTATTGCTTTGTGTAGAATATTAAAATGTGTTTCAGTAGAACGTTGTGACAAAAAAGTTATTTTGTGTTGCCTTAAAAAAAGATTGTTTTTCATTTTTGTGTGAATGCAAATTTCTTCTATTTCAGTTTTTAAAGAATATAATTGGAACATCCCATTCTGTTAATTTTTTTGCTGGATCTTTAGCAGGTAATAAGTTTTTCTTTCATATTATCAGATTTCATTCCTAAAACACAGCAATATATGTGAAAGTATTAATCAACATGATTTAAATTTTGATTTGCTCTATTTATAAAATAATTCCAAGTAGTAATTTATAAGTTTCTGTTAAAACCAATTATGTTAAATGCAGGTATGCATTTGAAAGAACTGAATATTTTCTGTGAAATGGATTATAATAAAATGAGACTTAGTATGAATTGATTGTTGAAAAGATTTTTTTTTAACATCACTGAATTCCATATTTATGTTTTATCTTTTATAGGCATTATAATCTTTGCTGACATTTTTTTACTTTCCCATCTATAAAATGTAGAAAGTGTTGCAATCTTCAAAAATTTTAACCTAGAGATTTCCATGTTTTAGACCCCCTTGAATCTACAAAATGCATTTTTGGAATGATGTCTGTGTGTTTGTGAACATAACAACAGAATGAATTAGACTAATGACATTTTGTATGTGGTTTTTACACCAAAATTATAGAACTATATTACATTTTGGAGAAAATGTATTTAAGAAAATCTGTCTGTCTAAAAGTACCATAAGAGTAAGGGTGTAGTGGAGCCGGAATGCACTGGAACGGCGTTCCGGCACTGCTTTTTTTCAAAAGGAAAAAATGTGAAAACGTCCTTAATACAGCGCGATTTTTGTCACCCAGGTTGGAATGTTCCGACACTGCTTTTGGAGTGTTCTGGAACTGCTGATTTCGCGGCTACACCACTGCATAAGAGTTTATGGTCTGTCCTGCATTGTTAACTAAGAATAGTAATAATTTAGAGTGTTTTTTTTTTGCTTTTTGTTCAGTTATTGATAATATTTATAATTTTTTTTTGTTTTTTCACATTCAAAAAGATGAGAAATATTAACTTGTTGCTTTTCAATGAACTATTTAAAAACTAAAATATGTCATATTCAAATAGTATGTTTTTCCAAGTATACAATAAACTTTGATTTCTTAGTATTTTTTTCAATGCATTAAATTATTTTTTGTTTTAAGGGCAACTTTTAAGTAATTTGATGTTCTATTTTTTTTTTTTTTTAGGTATAACTTCGGTCATGATGACTTATCCACTTGACATTGCACGAGCTCGTCTAGCTTTTCAAGTCACTGGAGAACATGTTTATTCTGGGATCTATGACACACTCTCATGTATGTTTAGAACGGTAGGTATTTGACTAGAATTATTCTAAAAACATTTCTATATATTTATTTCTGTTCCTATTCTAAAAATATTTCTTATAATAAATTCTAAAAATTTTTCTAAACTTTATTCTAAAAATTCAATTATTATAAAAATATTTCTTAAATAATTTAGTGGGGACTTCTTATTTCTTATTATATCTTAAAATTTAAGATATATTAAGGAAATATTTTAATATTTATATAAACATTAAGAATATATCATGAATAATTTAGTTAGGACTTATTTCTTAAATAATTTAGTGCGATTATTCTAAAAATATTTTTATAAATTTTAAGTGTGTATAATATTGCTGGAATTTTTGTAACTAAAAATATTGTTCTCGATGACATTTTCTGCAGGAAGGTGGTGTAAGAGCTCTTTATAAAGGATTTCTGCCTACTATTCTTGGCATGATACCTTATGGAGGTAAGGAATGTATTTTTTTTTATTATCTTCCTAATGTTATTATGCAATAATTGTGGGAAAAAAGAGTAAAGATTCAAGCTATCATTGTTGCATTTGTGTGGAAATAAAATGAAACTATAATTTTTAAGTTAAAAGTGATTTAGTAAGTTTCGTGGTTCAATTACTATTGTATCCAATTTGTTGAAGGAGTTTAATAAAAATTGCTTCATTATTGGCCAACGATGACCTTTATTAAACGATATTGACAGTGAAGTCTTAACAAGGGTAAAGAACAAGATAATTCCCTATATTTGTTAAAGTTTTTATTTATATTCTTTAAATGGAAATCGAATGGTATGTTGTTTTCAAAGATGAATATGATTGTAAAGTAAAACATAATATATAGATTGTGCACACTTGCTTGATTTTATGCCATATTCAAGTGAGCATATGCTTAGAAAGTACAAACCTTATAATCTAACAAAAACAAAACAAAAAACCTATGCTTGAACATGATGGATTAGTTTTTGATCATTGCAGCAGCCTATCTGTACTCTAGATTGCATTATATATTATTAACAACCACTTTCTGTATCTATTCTTTATATAAGAAATTATTGAAATATTTTATGGCAGCATTCTTCTAGTATTTTTTTTAATGAAGTGCATTATTTTTTGCTTTAAAATATTAATTATATTTATCACTTTATGGTGGATATACTATTCTTTTCAGAATTTCTAACATTTATCATGGAATGTATTTATAATAACAGTTTATATATTTAAAAAAACCCTCAAAAATGCAGATTATAAGTGGTGTAGGAGCCAGATTTTGAAAATAACAGATTGCAGAAATAATGTTATACAATTTAGTTGAATATAACATGAATTGCATTATATTTTAGGAGCATGATGCAAAAAGTATTTTTTTATTGGATATTAATACTTCACAAGAACTGATTTTAAAAGCAGAGACAAGAAGGTTATGACCTTCTCATTATATTTTCATGGTTCAATTATTTCAATATGCTATATTTGCCTTGTGCATATTTTAGTAAGAGATGAAAAAAACTTGCCATATTGGTCTTGCTTCTAACTTCACAATTTGCAATGAAAATTAAAGCTTTTCTTTTTTACTATACAATATATTTTTTAGTGTACAATGTTCAAGTCAGCAAATGTTTAGAAAATAAAATCATTATCATTTTACAAAAAAATGGATTTAACATAATGGATCAGTTTCAATGGTGTCATTGCAAACTAAGCAGTGCTGGAATTCTTTAACCTGGGTGACAAAAATTGCACCGTTTTAAGGACAGTTTCACAATTTTTTCTTATTTATTTCTCATTAACCCATTTAAGACTGCTCCGTGTTTTCTTTATCGGAAATGCGCCAGATAGTTTAACACTTCTTACAGCATTAAGAACACATTTAAGTTGTTTCCATAAAATTAAATTTATTTTCATAAGAGTTACAAAATGTTGCGTTTTCGCAACATCAGTCCAAAACTATACTAAAAAAAGTTATTTAGAAATGTGAATCAAATGGGAAATTCGGCATGTGCTGCCATCTACAATTATTATTTGAAAGTAGATTTTTTTTCCCGCCTTCAAAACACCAGAAATTTTTTTTTTTTGCAGGTGTTAAAATTCAACTAATCTGGAAACAAAAAATTTATTACAAACAATTGAAGTATAGAGAATCAAAAATATTACTTCGGACATACAAAACGTAGAACATATCTTTAAAAAATTCATAAATTAATTTTGCGTTTTCGCAACGTCAGTCTTTAATGGTTGTTAAAAAAAAAGTAGTGCCAGAATGACGTTCTGGCTCCACTACATTCTTGACCAGTTTTAACTTCAGTCACTGCTGCTGCCTATCTATAAACTTTTGGTTGATTATATATTATCCAAGGTCTGTGTCCGTATCTGCTGTTTGTATCTGCCTATATCAGAAACGATTGAAATAATATTTTATGTTATCATTCTTGTAGTACAGTTTTTAAATGGAGTGCACCATTTTTTGCTTTATGAGATTAAATATTGTACTCGTCGTTTACGATTACTATATTATCCTTTGCAGGATTTCCAACATTTGCCATGGAATGTTTTTATAATAGTAGTGAAAGATTTAAAATTGTTTTAAAAATACCAAAAATGCACTCTATAATTGGTTTAAAATTTTGAAGCCAAATTGAAGTTGAAATTTTTATAGAGCCAAATTTTAAAAATAACATTATGCAGTTTAGTTGAACATAATGTGCTTTGTGCTAAATTTATGAGCATGGTGCAATAAACAATTTTGTTTAATGCTTATTAATATTTGATAAGAACTGACTTTAAAAAGTAGAGTCGAGGAGGTTTTGTCCTTCTCGTAACTTTTTTATTGTTCATTTATTTCAAGATGTCATATTTGCCTTATGTATATATATTTTTGTGTGTGTCCATATTGCTGTTTCCTCTTTAACAGCTTTAAAATGTCACAATTTGAAATGAAAATTAAAGATAATAATTTTTTTTTTAGGTCTATCATTTTATACATTTGAGAAGCTGAAGTTTTTATGCTTAGAGCATATTCCAAATGTTTGTGGCCGACCCGATTCAGGTAACAGTGGTGGACTGGTTTTAACAGTGCCTGCAAAATTAGTCTGTGGTGGAATAGCAATACCAGTGGCCCAGACAGTTTCGTAAGTGTTCCGAGATCAATTTTCTTCTCTGATTTTACTCTGAAATTTTGAAACTTCTAAGACGTGCATCTTTTATGAAGAAATTTGTATTTCAATTTTTTAAATGGTAAAATGATTATGAAAACCCTTATCTTATACTGGGAAACATCTTTTTTATTACTTTTTTTCCCTTTCATGAAGGAATTTTAATTTGCTTCTTTTATATTCTGAAATGAACACAAAAACCTTACCTTCAAATGGGAAACAGCTTTTTTATTGCTTTCTTTCTTCATAAACGTATTTGTATTTGATTTTTTTAAAAAATGGTAAAATGCGTATGGAAACTTTACCTTAAAATGGCAAATAGCTTTTTTATTGACCAAGTTTTTGTGAGAATTGCTTGTCTGAAAACACCATGATTTATTATGACTGTTATATTCAGTGGCCAAAATGTTGGTGAATCGCTTCTGTTTATTTACTTCTCAGCAGTTCCCATTATGAAGCACTCTCCGAGCCCATTCTTAAAAATGGCCTTGCATTTCTGACCAATTTTCTGCTTGCAACTTCAGTTTTCTATAAAATTTGTTTTGTAAAAAGTGTAATAAAACTGTCAACTCTATCAAAATTTAAGTAAATTTAAAGTGTATTTTTGATTTTTCAAAGTGATTTCTGATTGCTATTTAAAGTGGGATGTACTAGCACTGCTTATATCAAAGGATCTGTACATTCCTAGGAGCAGAATTATATCCAGTGTTCTGCGACATGACCTCAAACAGTTAGAAATGCTCTGCAGGCAGTTTGTCCAAATTTGGCGGACGACAGTAAAATGTAAAATAGATATAAAAATACTAATTAACCAGTAGAATTTTATTACTCATTAATGACAAAACATTATATTAAAATTAATTATTTAAAACCAAGGCATACATTCAGAATTTGCAATTCTGTCAATGACTTTTGAAGTCGGCTTTCAACGTGCCTGTTTTGGATATTCATCTCCAGTGACGTCAGCCCCGATTAGGACGTGGCTTTCTTGTGAGCCATGCAATGAAGGAGAGTTATTTTTGCCATTGCTCCAATCTCTGGAGGCTGCGTTGCACGAAACATGAAGAGAGATGGCATTGCATAAAGAGCGACTCATTTTGATTGTTCTTCAGAACATGTATTTTTTTTAAAGGATGAAATATTCTGCAAAGACTGCATTTGTTCTGTGACATACATCGCATTTTTAAGCACTTTCTGCTTCCAGGTGTTTATTGGATATGTAAAACCATACTACTTGAAAATGTTAGTAGCATTCGATTGACAAGTAATAAATGAATGGATCTGTCATTGAATTTTATGTTAACGAGATCAAATTGTTACTTTAAACCATATTTTGTTATTGCCGTTTTTTTAATTTTTAAGAAAAAATGCAACACTAGATATGGAAATAGTTGAAGATAATAAAAATTGAGATTGAAAAATAATGTGTTAGTTTGCCTCTAAAGTAATATGAAACACATATTCAAATTGTTTTTAAAAAATAAAAGAAACATGATCACAGTTGAAAACTAAAGAAGTATTGAAAGAACTTTCTTATCTCTGAGTATTTTTAGTATCACATATCTGTATAGGATGTTTATTATAAGTACACTTTGTATCAGTTTTAATCATCTTGATGATAAGAAATGTTGGATTATGTTTTCAAAACAGGATAATATAGTAGCTGCTGTTCTAGTTATTAGTATAATTTTAAATATTGCATTTTTTAACAGACAAGCAAACAACAAATTTTAGCACTTCAATTTTGTTTATACTTGATACTTTCCAAAAATGGAAATATTGCAATTATTACTATAGAAAATTACTGTTAGTTTGAATGTTAAAATTTTTTTAGTTTCGTGAATTAGTTTTACCAAAAAATACCACTTTTCAGATATCCCTTGGATGTTGTTCGAAGAAAAATGCAGCTAAGTATGATGAGTCCGGAAACTGAGAGATTTGCGTAAGTGTTTAAGATTGTATTGTGAAAAATACACTGAAGATTTTTGTACAAATCAAAGCAAAATCTTTTCGAATTTTTCTAAGCCAAATCTTTTTGAATTTTTCTAAGCCAAATCTTTTTGAATTTTTCTAAGCCAAATCTTTACTTATGAATGTCACATTAAAACACTTTCAGTATCATGCTCAAGTTCAATTCATATTGTTTATTTCCTCTTGGTAGAAAGAATTATTTTCATTATTCTGTTTGCATTTGACATTCTAATTTTCAAAATCGTAAGGTTAACATTTTTTCATGGCTTGATATGCTAAAATTATATTTTTTGTGATGATCCTCAGAGCTGGGAACTTTTATTTTGGATTGAAGTTTTATTTTTTCTCTCAAATTGGATTTTGAAAATTGATCATCACTTCAGAACAAACATAAGTGCCTCAAAATTCTAATGCTTTGTTTCAAAATTTGCTAAAGAACCTCTCTGATATCGAAAGAGAACCTGCAAATCGGTTTCCATTTTTTTCTTCTCCTCTCTTTAACACATTGGCTAATGGTCATGTAAAGCCACGTTGATAGTTAATGCCGTGACACAGGAGTAGGCTGTACTCATTTGTTGACTAACTTACCCTAAGAAATAAACAACTCGTGTTATATTTCCAATAAGTAAAAAATTTGAAACCACATACAATTATAACTAGTTCTGACCTTCATTCCATGTCAGTACCAGCATATATACCAAAAATGTAACCATAGAATAAATATTGAAACATAGCGTTTCCCTCACCAGCGTGTGGTTGGCTCCTTGGCAATGATGCCACATAACTCGCTGGTACGAGATCGGCAGTCAATGTGCTAAAGGGTGGGAAGGACCGACTCGGTGGGGATAGCCATAAATCTAAATCTGAAAATTTTTTTTAAGTTCAGAGACTCTATGAATCTTTTCTTAAAATTCATAGTCTTCTATAAGGCTCTATCATGGGTAGCAGAAATAAAGACATTCTTCTTGACTTTTTTCTTAACCCTTTGAGGATGACTGTCATGAGTGCATGCCAGCTTCTTGTAGCATTATGCATGTAGCTGTCCTCAGAGGGTTAAAGTGAGGCTTTCTTGTCTTGACTCAACTGCCTTTAGCATGAGGTCATAACTAGTAAAGTTATACTCCTTGTGCTCGAAAATATTGTGTACAATTTAATACATTAAAAATAAAAATGATTAATTTAGTAGTCACATTGCCTTATTTGTATCTGGCAGTAACTTTTAAATAACATGTAATTGTAAACAAATTATTTGGATTCAATGAAGTCGGAAGTTTTGAATAAGATTAATATTTTATATACCTCCGTGTTTACGAAATGGCCAATTTTACTGAAAGTGGTGTCATATTACAAAAAAAGAGCAACAAATTGAAGCAATTAACTTGAAATTCAAACAAGATTCCTCACATCAATAAGGCGAAACTTCGTCATGAGGGACATTTGCCAGCAAATTTAATATGTTCTGAAAAAAAAAACCCTTAGACAAGGCCAAATCCGATTTAAAATGAAATCATTTACATTTTAAATTATATTTATGCATACCACCAGTAACAAGGGTGACGCCAAGGCCCACTTGTTGGGAATGCTCTGCAAATTTTTGTACCCCGTTCATACAACGGGTTATTCAACTAGTATATAAAGATCTGGTGAAAATTTGAGAGGGTCATCATTATGCACCTCCCCTTGAGCAGGTTGTGGCCAGCTGCCCCCCTTCACTCCTGGAGCCAATTCAAAGCCACTCCTGATCACAGGGATGAGATTCTTCCGCTTTTTTGTTATTTTGGAGAAATTTCGATTTAAAAAAAAAAAATCCGTTTTTTCCCCCTCCCGCCGCAAAAATTTGCTTTTTCTTCCGAAAATTCCGCTTTTGCACAAAGAAAAGAAACCTTTCTATCTTCCATTTTTGAAAGAAAATTCTGGTAATAGTTAAATATTCTTTTTCTTATTTATACGTACTTAATTCTAAATAATTAAGTTATTAATTATTATAGTGCAATATTTTCATCATGTTGCATGTTCCGATGTTTTATTTCTTAAAACATCCTTCGCGTACAAATAATGGTACAAATTTTTTGCACGCGTATGATTTCAGTCTTTTTGCCAATCTCATCCCTGTGTAAATTTACTCTACTTAACTAATATTTCATTACTTGTAAATACAAACCATAAATTCACACAAAAAGTTTGAGTTGTATACCATGTTTTCAGACAGTAGTATTTTATTTATTGAAATTTAAAACAAAAATGTATCCTCTGTATCATATCGTACTTGCAGTGGTTTATTTTCTGTTCCTGTGTTTAAGTTTTTGAAAACAAATATGTCTAAAATAATTTTTTTCTCTTCCTTTACAGTGAAAAGGGTTTTGTGGCTACACTGATTATGACATACCGTGAGGATGGTATAGTGAGAGGACTTTATCGAGGCATGACTATAAACTATTTGCGAGCTATACCAATGGGTGCCGTTTCATTTTCTACATATGAACTATTTAAACAAATCTTTGGCTTGCATGTAGGAAAGTCCTGAACAAATATATAAAATATGCTTGTATTTTCACAGAATTACGACAGGTGATCAAATACCTTTCCAGTGTAAAACATGGACTATATATTAATGTATTTTATGAACTTCATTATTTTTTATTGCAGTGAAACTTTTCTCATTATCTAAGTGTTTGACCTATAAAGTAGAAAAGTAAGCTGAGCGCACTGCTAAGTTAAAATGTGCTGAAATTTATTTAATCTGTTATATAATTAGAAAAATTGAATTCCCTGGATTTACTCTTACGTGGAAAGCCCAGCAATACATTTTTTTCAGTTCAGAAATGTTCCAAGAATTTAATCAAAGCAATAATTTTAAAAATGAAGTCTTGTACTGCATTTGTATACCCCTAGACATTCTAAGCATTTTTGTGAATCACCATCTTATGACAAGATGATAAAAAGTCAACTAACTTAGAGCAATAATATCGAGAAATGACAGATATTTGAAATTTTTTGTTTGTGAAAGAGCTTGATTTATTATAAATCTAACATGACGTTTTTTATATAAACATTTTTAAAATGTTATAATTTTTTATATGTAGTATATTATGTTTTGACCTCATATTTCGGGAAGCTTAATACATTACATAAATGTTACTTTTTATTAATAAATAAATATATCATGTCCTGCATATCTTAAATCTCAAAAACAGTATTACCCCATAAGTTATCAATAACTTTTTTTTGCGGTTAGAACTACTCTAAGATAATTTGGATTTAACATTAGCTGATCGGAGGAAGTTTTTGACTCCACTTTATCAGTTGATTATTGAGATTTAATTAAAATGAAATTGTATCAAAATATTGAAGCTTGGCAACTGTCAATTTAAACAATAAAAGTTAATCAAAATTTTAGTTACTGTCCCATGTTGTCAATGAAAATTTTTTCTTCAAGTTTTTTTATAAATATTATCAGGACACTAAAATTGGGTAAAAATTTTGCAAAATGATAATGTACTGTGATAAGCATAGTTGTAACTTTCTAATTGCATATAATTTATTGTCAAAATTTGTCAGCTTAATTCTAAGCAAGGTGTCTACTGGTCGCTAAAATCCCGTGTTCCATCCGAGTTCATATATGTCACCTGCAAAGAATTCTCTTTCACGGCAGACATAAAATATAAGTTTGCCAAGTAAGATTTTAGGAACATTTCACTCATATTTCTATTCAGACTAATAAACTATCTGAGCAGAATACCAAATCATTAACTGAAAGAGTGCATTTCATCAGTTTTTTTTAAATCGAATTTATAATAATTATTTTAATTTAATAGGCTTTTGCTTTGACATTGAATTATGCACAAGATTGGATTTGTTCTGTTAATTTATTACTTTCTA